>CM029607.1:40751126-40937792 GCA_017311375.1 Mytilus coruscus | reverse complement strand
TTGGTGGATAGTTGTCTCATTGTCAATCATATCTCATCTCCTTATTTTTATAACAACGTTTCAGTTATGATACGAAATGTAATGACTATTTATCATGATATTCTCGGTGATTTACTTAAATCTCTAAAAAGCTGTTTCTAACAAAAAAATCGACTTCTTCATCGACATGAGAACATGAAATCTTTGAAAATATAGTTTGTGTAATCCATCGCACTTCAGCGTTAACACCAACACACTTCGGAGTAGCTATCAATAAGATAGCGTCACAATGCTACATTGTACCATCGAACTTCAGCGTGATCAAAAACACACTTCGGCGTCAAACCATCGTACTTCGGCGTGATCAAAACACACTTCAGCGTCCAACCATCGCGGTTCGGAATACCATTGCGATTTAGAGTCCTAAATATATATAACTGAGAGAACAGCATTATTCTCGTTCAGAAATGAGGATAGAAGAAATCATGTAATTTTTAAATGATTTCATTTTGTATTGTGTATTTTTTTAATTTTTGTTCATTCAAATGTTTCGAAGTTTAATGAGCGTCCATTTCGCTGAACTAGTATACCTTATTGTTTACGGGCCAGTTGAAACCTACCTCCGGTTGCGGGATTTTCTAGCTGCGTTGAAGACTCATTGGTGACCTTGGGTTATTTTCTGCTCTTTGGTCGGGTTGTTGTCTCTTTGAGACATTCCCCGTTTCCATTCTCAATTCTATATGTTTACTGGAAGTGAAATATGCCAAAATATCACATATATAGATATAGTATGATTATTTACATTGTAAGTATGTCATTAAACTCATAATAGATACCAGGATTAAACTTTTGTACGCCAAACGCGCGTTTCGTCTACAAAAGATTAGTTTTGGTACATTTCACATATGTCTTATTTGTCAGTATAGTCGAGTTAATTTCTATTTTCCATGGATAAAGTATTGTGTTAGTCCAAATAATTATGACGTCGTCACAGCATTAATTTGAAATAGCCTTTCAAGACCGTCATAATCATTATAATTGTTTGGACTTGTATTGTGAAAATAATTGTGAATTTTTGGATCTCGATGATTGTATGAATTTCAAGATTACCTTTGATAAAATATACGTCACAAAAATACTTAACTTTTTGTGGCGTTGATCCATTCATGTGACGTGCAGTCTGTGGTGTCCTGTGCTGTCGTTAATTCATGGGAGATGTCCGATGTTATTCTGCAGTTTACATACTGATATTCAAATCGGTATCACTGTGAGACCAATTTCTCATACGGAAAGATTCTACGGATGAGTTTTACTCTCTATCATATTTTGTAAACAATATATTTATGTATGTTTGTTCAATTATATCTTTCGTTTGCCAATCCTGGTCTTATTAAGACACGTTAAACCTGAAAAAGATGCCAACATATTGTATTTGACGAATGGTCAATTTCTTAAAATTGGCGTTTTACACATTTATATTATCAAAACAATCATTGCGTATTTAATATATATTTGGTCTTTCGAAATAATTTTGGTGCAATATCTCCTACAAGAAGTTGTCTGACGGTTTTGAAGTTAAAAGACAGAAGGTATATCTCATCATTTTGAGCGTTTTTGCCCCTATCAGATTTTCTCTATCTATAGTGGTTTTCAGTTTAATATACAAAACTTGCATTTTACCCTATGTTCCATTTTGAGCAATGTCAGCCATTTTGGTTGGCAAGCGGGGTAATCGGACACAAGTTATAAATTATATACTTCAATGATGAATTTAGTCAAGTTTTCTTAAATTTGGCCAAGTAGTTTAAGGGGAGATGATCTTTGCAAAAGTTTATGTACGACAACAGACGACGGACGTCAAGGGATGGCAAAAGCTCACACTGGCCTTTTGGGCCTGGTGAGATAAACAGTGGTTATTCTCATTCGATTTGTGTTATAATATTATTATAACGGTAAAAACGCAGATGTTGTTAATCAGACCTTCAATTGTCGCTTAATAGACTATTGATAAGTGTTATTCTATTACAATTTGTCGTTAAATCATAAAGTAAGGTGTTTGTTTGGATTAATACGAAGTTGCGTACTAACAGTTTGAAAGTCACTTGTACAAAATTGACATCTTTTGAAAACTAACTTTCTTGGGGATTGCACGCACAAGTAGATATGTGTGATGAATTTATCAATACTACCGCGAATACAGAAAACGTGGAATTAAACAATTTCTTCATCAATAGGTTAAGAACTTTAATTTAAACAAAATGACACATGTTGATACAAAAAGAAGACATAATCCGACATTTAGAAGTCATCATACTACTGGTCTCCAACTGTGGCACGTCAAGCGTTTCAATATTAAAAAAAATATATTGATTAAAAAAAAAAAAATATGTTCAAAACTTACAAATATATATATGCAATATTTTTCTATATATATTCAGAAAAAAATTATTTATGAACAGATATATCATGTTATGGAGGTATTTGCGAAAATACCAGTCAAGGAGTGTAAAGTTTCCCGAGCCGCTGGGCGAGGGAAATTCGGTCCCAAGACTGGTATTTTCGCAAATACCCTCCATAACATGATATATCTGTTTAATTACACCGAATAGATTTGGATTGAAACTAGTTCATTAACATGTTTATGCATAATTTTGAGGATAAGAGGATATTATCATAAAACCGCGGGAATTATACATGTTCTAATACGCATTAGCTCGCTTTTTTATGTAACGTCATATCCGAAAAATTTTGGCGGGAAAATGCTCGAGAGGGTAAAAAAGGAATATCCAAAATGGCAAATACCATGTTATTTGAGGCAAATTCACCGGCAGTGGAGAAAAACAGGCAAATTCGTTTGAAATAAGGAAAAAATATTAGAACATGCGAAAAATACACAGGCTATCAACCAATCAAAATCTGGCTTTCTTATATAAGGTGTAATTATGTTCAAAATTTACAAATATATATGCAATATTTTATATATATATTCAAAAATAAAATTTATGTTCAAAACTTTCCAACAAATATATATGCTGTATTTTTCTATATACATGTATATTCAATTTTTTTTTTTTTTTTATGTGCAATATTTTATATATAGATTTGCTTAAAAATATATAGATTCAATAATTGCATTCTGGGTAATATTTGTAATGAAAGCAAGACAACTCACCCCACTACCAAATCGCCACAGACCGAATCGCCCCAACTTTCAACCAACTCGCCCTTTCATGTCAACCAAATTGCCCCACTTATGAAAAATAGTTTCATCCCGCTGAATTTAGGCCTGCAAACTTGCCCGTTGCCCCACTAATGAAAAGAGTTAAATCCTGCTAAATATAGTCCTGCCAACTCGCACCACTTCTGAAAAAGAGTAAAATCCCGATGAATTTAATCCTGCCAACTCGCCCCACTTATGAAAAAGAGTAAAATCCCGATGAATATAGTCCTGCCAACTCGCCCCACTTATTAAAAAGAGTAAAATCCCGATGAATTTAGTCCTGCCAACTCGCCCCAATTATGAAAAGTAGTTTAATATACACAATCTCCCCACCTGTACTGCTAAAATAACATTAGACAAAAAACACTCGTAATACTACTAAAAAAAAGTTTAATATATGATTCTGATTGAAATCAAATGATGCTTCATTTCTTAAAATAAAATTGTAGATTTATTCATTATTATGTAAGTGTTGTATTTATTTGAGAATAACTTAATTTTTTGCAAGCTTACTTATTTGAGTAATGGCAAATCATTGGCGAAGCTTACGTTGAGGCAACCAAGGCAGTTGCTTTGGTAAAAAATGCGGTTTACAGATTACAGAAAAATGCCATGAAATTAATTTAAAGACTAGAGGTTTAAAAAAAGGTGCTAAAATATAAATGAAAGTAAATTATGGGCGAAAGGAATTAAAAATAAATGTTTAAAGACCCCCATCCAAACCCTCATAAATGACCGGTAACGTCTAAAATTGAAACATCGTTGTGTGTTGACATTTTCCCCTACGTGAAGTACTGGAATTACACAGAGTTTCATTGACTTTGATACCAATTGAAATGAAATGTACATAATTCAACATGCACAGACAATTATTATGTTGTTCTCAAGTTTTATTCTCGCTATTTCAAATTTATAGTTGTTCACTAGCAGGGAATTTTAAATATTTAAAGGAGTCATTAATTCCAGAAATATATATATATAGTGTTATATATGTTTGTTAATTTATGTAGTTTATTAAAAAAAATCAGGGCAAAACACAACCAATAAGAGTGCCGTGGCGCACTTAACATGTAGCATGTGAGTATCTAGCTTATCAAGAAATTCTGCTTTTCAATCCGTCCGCCGTTTTGTGATGATCATCCATTCTTTGATTCGTGGCCCACGAGTTAACGAATAAATGAAGCGTTACAAATTTTTGTTAATTAACCTGAATCGTTTCGTTTGTTTTTTCTGCATTGAAATTTCTGTACATGTTTCTTCTGACTATCGAGCAAGGTCTTGTCTCCCTTCTGGTAAGACGTTAAAGCTTATGTCACGGTGAGATACATCCACCGATATTAGAGTATACGACGGCTTGGGAAAATATCGGCTGATTAGATATTTGAGCTGACTTACAGTTACTGCTAGCAAGTCAGTAACCTTGTCAGTGGTTGTCGTATGTGATAACTTCACGTGTTTTGTTATTTGGATAGCTTTGAAATGAACGTAGATTAACTAGTATTGGTTTAAATCATATACTTTCTATAGAATCAGGACAATTTTGAACTTGACATATTATATAGTCGCCTGCAATGAACAACAATGACCGAACATCGATTAAACGGGTTGGCCATAATGCACATCCACAAGGATAAAGACATTGATCGAGCCCTTGTATTGGACAAATTCGAAGCTAGTGGAAATAGAAGAATTGGTGCACCCGTAGAGAATGATTTTGTAATGAAATTTATAATATATTTCAGTATTTAAATTTCACAAATAAATCAAATGCACACATGCTTTTGGTAGTTCAAAACCACACAAGATTAGAATGCAGTCTCTCACAAACAAAGAAAACAGCAAAATGTAACTTCGGAGCTTGACATATTGTAAGGACTATATCTATTGTTTGAGACGATATGTCGACCTCTAGAGGACTTTTAATTTTGTTGTATTGTTGGCTTGCTGTCTCATTTACGTATACCAATATCCGCCTCCTTTTATTTGTAAAGAATATAAGATCTTGGAGGTTTACTGAAAGGATTTAATTTGAAAAAGTGATAAATGTTTTTGAGAACATTTATGTATTCATCTGAACATTGAAAATGGCGTAAGTACCAGTAATCAACTATAACTATAGTATTAATGGGTGTTTTCATTTTGGCCCTGTTATATGTCCAAGGTATGTTATAATGGTCGAGGATGCCTGTGATGGCACGAGGCAACGTCGAGGGAAAAAAAAGCCTCCGAGGCCATTATTAATGACCGAGGTCATATAACAGGGTCAATGTTAAAACACCCATTCTTAACACTTTTATTAACCAAACTTTCAATGTACAATATTTAAACAAGCCAAATCCGTTTTTTTTTTGTTTTTTGTGGAGAAATTGTATATATATAGTCATACCAAATGCAATATTAAAAAGAAACTTTTAAATTGATGTGATGGAATAACATATAAGTGTAAATATAGTTTTATTGTTGTCCTATTCAAAACAATGTATGGCATACAAAATAAAAGATTTCATTCTGGATATTAAAACTCAAAATTAAATGAATCGATACACATCATGGAATGTATTATGTAATTATTAACTTGACAACTGGGTCAAATGAGATAAGTCATAATTCTTGGGAACTTTTAATTTCTTGATGTTTCTTTTCCCCAGAAATGTATTTGAATTGATAACAACTGAAAATCCGTAATAGCCCTGATTATTCATAATGGCCCTGTATTAATGCCCTGTTATTCTGTAATGGACCAGTTTTGCTTTGATTAATAAAGGAGCAGTTTCATACATAATGCACTAAACTTGTTAATAAATATGTGTTAGGCATATTAACATAATTAAGATGAAATAAAATGAAACAGCCGATATTATTTTTGATACAATTTTTTTGGTTGAAATTGCAAAACCTCGATAGCTTCAAGGGGCTGCGCAACCCAGACCCCCTGCCTCGGTAATAACAGATGTCAAGCTACGCCACTGAGAAGAACTAAGAAACCAGTCAATTATATCATAATGCGATATATTATCATAACAATTTAAGGATTCCAATCTAACAGCAGTTTGTTTTTATATCAATAAACGGATGGTAACGTTTGCGAACGGTTGGAAACAAGTGCGTTTAGAACGTCAACATCTTCGCAAAGTGTATAGATTTTGTGACAAAGGTCAATACCATCGTACATCACAGAAACGCTGATACTTACTTCTATATGTTTGCTTTGTTTCAATCAAAAGAAAGGAAGTAAAAAAAAAACAAGATGCTTTTCTAAGGTTTTCATCAGTATTCATTTAATTCTTAAATGGGGCGAGTTGGTAGGCCTTAATTTTTTTTTTCATAAGTGGGGCGAGTTGTCAACATGAATGGGGCGAGTTGGTTGAGAGTTGGGGCGATTTGGTTGAAAGTTGGGGCGATTTGGCAGTAGGGCGAGTTGTCTTCTTGCCATTACAAATATTACCCAGAATGCTATATTATTGAATCTTTATACTTTTTTTGCCACATATTTATATATGAAATATTGCACATAAAAATATTCATTCATTTTTTGAATATATATATAGAAAAATATTGCATATATATTTGTAAGTTTTGAATATAAATTTTATTTTTGAATATAAATAGAAAAAATATTGCATATATATTTGTAAGTTTTGAACATAAATTTTATTTTTGAATATAAATAGAAAAATATTGCAAATATATTTGTAAGTTTTGAACATAAATTGGTTTTTTAAATATATATAGAAAAATATTGCATACATATTTGCAAGTTTTGAACATAAATGTTTTTTTTAATCAATTTTTTTTTTTTTTTTATATTGAAACGTTTGACGTGCCATATCCAACAATTGACAGGTGTTCATACAATAAAATCGCTTTTGCAAATGCGACAATGCCTTGATGTTGTATTTAAAAGAATTGTTTAATTTGTACCTCTGGTTTATTGTTTTCATATATCGATAAAGTTCCTGATGACGGTAACTCAGAGAGCACTTCGGACGCATCAAATTTATGGAGTGTTAATTGTAATTGTGGATCAGGCACTGGGCGGATACTGCTGCAATTTGAATGCTACTTCCCTAAGGTATCGTCAACCCATAAATTAGTGAAGCGTCATTGGTTATATTTACAACATGGTTTCTTGAATGCAAGAAACCAATGTTGCAACTTCCCCCAGGCTAGGCTTGATCAATTTGGCTATATTTTCTATGTTCATTTATTTATATAGTTTCCAAAGTATTTATACAGCCCCGGCTTTTACTTTTTACTTGAGCGTTCAAGGTGAAGATAAATGAAGAAATAGTTTTCGGGCAATCGGCAATCCTCGGGTGAATCCGCTACTCTCCTTCTATCCGAGGTTAGATGAAGGTACGGAATCGGCCGAGTTGTGACGAATGAGTTTTGGGGCACAGAAACGTAAAAGTCTATTGCATTTATAATCAATTCCTGAATTTGCTATTAATTTAGGTACATAAATAAGAAGATGTGGTATGAGTGCCAATAGGTCAACTCTCCATCCAAGTCACAATGTATAAAAAGTTAACAATTATAGGTAAAAGTACGGTTTTCAACACGGAGCCTTGGCTCACACCGAACAGCAAGCTATAAAGGGCCCCAAAATGACTAGTGTTAAACAATTCACACAGGAAAACCAACGGTCTAATTAATCTATCTTAAAAACGAGAAACGAGAAACACCTATGAACCACACCAATAAACGACAACCATTGAACAACAGGCTCCTGACTTAGGACAGGTGCATAAAAATGCAGCGAGTTTAAACGTTTTAACAGACGCCAACCTTCACCCTAACATGAGACAGTAGTGTAATATTACAACATAAAAAAACACACTATAAAATATCAAATGAAATGGCTTAACTCGATCAAAAAGACATTTAAACAAAAACAAGTAAACATACACTGAACGAATAAGTTTGATCTATGACACAATATAAATACAATATTAAAACGTAGGTCCCTATATAACGTTACAGGTAGTAATAAAAAAAGATGTAGGAAGAGTGTCAATAGGACAACTCTTACCTGGGACAAAATGGCGTTAAATAAAACAACGTACACAGGTAAATTTAAATATAAAAATTTTGTTGTTAGGAGTACGGAAGTAAACGTTTTTGAAGAAGGATTAGAATTGAAGGGGGAGGGATGGGCGATAAAAGACAAGTGGAATCTTTCCACATGATAGCTTTCTTTATCTAGTCAGAAAAATCGTCATTGTCAGTGTTAATCTGGTATCTATGAGGTTTTTTACAACCACTGGGTCGATGCCACTGCTGTTGGAGTTTTTCTCACCGAAGGTATCAAAAGCCCAGTAGTCAGCACATTCGTTTTCTGTATGTTGTAAATTTCATTTTCATTGTAGTTGTTTTAGGAATTTTGGGTCCTCAATGCTCTTCAACTTCGTACTATATTTGGACTGATGAATGTTTTGTAGACAAAACGCGCGTCTAGCGTACAAAATTTCAATCCTGGTATCTATGAGTTTTTTTTTTTTTTTTTTTTGGTTATGCTCTGCCCTGTAAGTGATTATTTAAATTCAGAACTTTGATGGTCTTTTAAAGTTGATTGAATTTTATACTATTTTTGGATTATAAATGATTTAAAAAGCTACAAAATTTGGTACTCATCTTTCCATTCTTAAAAACGTATGTAAACGCAATATACCTTTTAAGATTTTGTGAATTCGGGTTAGTGTCCAAATGATGATTTCACCACACCTCTTTAAATCCCATAAATAGCAAATTCAATGTCATGTAAATGATACAGTTATACTTAGCTAAATCATTTTTGCTGGGACCCAAATACAGATGCAGCAGGATTTAACGCAATGATTGTCGACTAAAACGGAGAGTATAGTGTACGCTTGAGTGAAATAATAAAACTAAATATATATTTTTTATTGGTATAAAGCAAAAAGCAATGCCACATTACAGTGAAAGTTTTAACTTTTATCAATCAGTTGATACAATTTCTACATATGACATATGAAAGACTCTTAAGCATTAGAATTTACTCTTCAGTCACCAGCAAGGAAACTGATATGATCTGCTAATAAATGTCATCTAGACTTTATTTATTAAAAAAAAATCTAAATCTAGACAGTAGAAAATGGTTTTATAATGGATATATTTTACCTCTAGTTGATAACTGCTGTATAGAATACAAAGTGTGAATGAGCTGTAATAGCCAGAGTTTAAACAAAAGCTTAAAATTATAAAATATAGCTTCCAGAAAACTGGATAAGGATCCTGTATTTCTATTGAGACATGTTACGTTACTCTTGTAGAATTTTGGAATAATTATGTTACTTTTAACATTATTCAATTAGAAATAGACATATCAGTGCAGTGGCCTTGTATGAATCGCATGTCTTCCAGATTTCTCAATTATTTTTATCTGCAAAAGATATAGAAGAAATAAAAATGTTACAAATGATATTTCATATATATGCGAGATTTAAATATAAATGTATAACAATAAAGGAACACATTTGAAGATTTTTTACCAAAAACGCTTGGGTCGAGCTGAAAGAGATATAGTTTGAATTGTACAGGTTGGTTTTTTAAATCCTTTTTGGTTATATTGCTCTTCAACTATTTCGGTTCTTATACATACTTGACCTTCATATATTCGTCTTCGAATGCAGGAAAGCGCTTCGGATGCATGAAATTTTTATAATGTTGTTGTTTTCTTTTTTTTTTTTTTTTGCTCTCACATTACGCAATTTTCTCTTGCAGGTATAACTTTCCTTGGGTTTATTTGTAAATGCATTTTGTATGACTTTTAATGCGAGATTCTCCGAACAGAAGCATATTCTGGATTTCTTTGATATCACAGGAATTTATTCTAGATACTCAAATACTAAAATATAGTGAATTAATTAACAAAATACTTAAATATAGTAATCATCATTTTACCAAACAAAATGATTTGTTTTTGCTGTTATTCGATAAATTAAACATTCAAATTTTCACAAACAGATTCATTGCCATGTGCATAGTGTAATCTGAACGAACTAAGGACGTTTAGCCTCGAATTCATTCTATTTGTCCCTCTTTCGACCCTAGTGGTTTAGTGTTACACATACAAAATATACGTAACGACAGTATGCCCTTTGAGAACACATTGGTACATGTAAATACTGCAAGGATTATCAAATTAAACGAGGATCTCGATCAGGCTAATGTTAAGCATAAATTACATTTTAATTTAATTACGGATATAATCCTTTTGAAATGAATAAACGACTTAAAGTCGATACTGTTTCGACGATCAATCATGATTTTTTCATAAGAGTTTCCCAAAATATAAGCACAAAATATTACAACGTATCAAATTTATCAACACCCCCCTCCCGGAAATTGCGGATGAAAAATCTGATAAAATTATGAAAAATGTAAATCTAATAGTCAAACTTAACAGACAATAAAAGTAATATAAATTGATTCAAACTAGCGTAGAGAGAAAACATTATAAAGGTAACATATGATGCCACAAATGCCTAGTCCAGTTAGTAAATGTACTTTACCAACAGCTAAGTAATATCAGATATTGCAGTGACAATATCATTCTCTAATTTCAAGGTCAAGGGTTACACTATAAGTACATTGCTTAATCACCATTTTTGTCTGTTTCTGTTTCGATTAAAGCCACGCATACATGTGCGTGTAACTTCTAGTCAGCAAATAAATAAATTATTTTAGAAACTTAAAATGCACGCTTTCAAAGCTTTGGTATGCTTAAATTACCAGATGAATTGATTGTTTTGAAACTTATATCCCAACATGACAGGAAGAAAAACAAACTGTCTTCCTTTGTTATTATATTAATAGTTTTATTTTTCAAATTCTTTAAACCAAAATTCCTTCTTAACATAAAGTTTAGCAGCTCCTTAGATACAACCGCTATGCAGCTTTTATAACAAATTGATAATGAAAAAGATAATCAAAAGAGTACTGGATATCACATGCTTATACAATAACCCTTTGTAACATTTTTATTCGTAAAATACCACAGTAATCATAAATCTATAACACCATGATAAGGCTCTAAACACCTCAGTTAGTATTGATATTTGACAACTTTATGTATGCAACATTTCTCTTTTTATGAACCTTTTTTTTCTGTACACAAAGAAAAGAACAGCATTAACAACAGCCCATATTCCTGACTTGGTACAGACATTTCCTTATGTAGAAAATGGTGGATTAAACCTGGTTTTATAGCTAGCTTAAAAAATCTCTCACTTCGATGACAGTCATATAGCATTCCATTATATTGACAACAATGTGTGAGACATTATATTAACAGATCGAATACATCGAGCTTCTTCTACACGATAGGAAATGTAGAAACAAATTCCTTATTAGTATTTTTGGTCATAAAAAAATCTTGCTTTGTGACGCAGTGATATTGAGGCAATTTCGACGAGTTTTGGTAAGGGAAGGGGTTGGTAATTCTTCAATGACCTCATTAATTATTCATTTATTGCGGATTCCGTTTGTGCGTTATTTATATTGTAAATGGTTGCATTAGCTGTTATACTGCCACGATCGTTTGCTTGTGGAAATCGCCTAATGTAGCGAAACAACCAATCAGAAGTCGATCGCAGTCGGATAAATGCTTTTAACTTGCAGAGTGGAAAGCACCTTGAAACAGCCATTAATTTCACTAATGTGTCATAATGTTGAACGCAAACCAGTCGGCCCTTGAGAATGTCGGGTGTCCGTTTTGCTTTGTAGGATGTATATATACGCAGCCGGGTCCGACGGAATAAAAACGTTAAGTTCGATGCATCGTGTATGAGGAGTATAATGCTCTCTTTGAATCAAAAGCCCTTACAACTCCCCCCTTTTTTTGAGGTGTCAGTAGGTGGTTTATTTCTAGGTTCCTATCGAACATACCCATATTTACCGCCTGTGATCCTTGTCGTCCTATCATGCCTAACTTAACTATTGCATTACTTGATAGTTTTTGTTCTCGTGAAAATCCACAAGATAATTCCACAGGACGCAGCTAGCAAGAATCAATCTATTATATACATATTCTACATTGGCTAGAGGTAGAGGGGGAGGGTTGAGATCTCACAAAACATGTTTAACCCCGCCGCATGTTTGCGCCTGTCCCAAGTCAGGAGCCTCTGGCCTTTGTAAGTCTTGTATGTTTTTTTAATTTTAGTTCATTTATAGGTTTGGAGTTTAGTGTTACGTCCATTTTCACTGAACTAGTACACATTTTTGTTTAGGGGCCATTGGTGGCTTTCGGCTGTTTTCTGCTCTTTGGTCGGGTTGTTGTCTCTTTTACACATTCCCCATTTCCATTCTCAATTTTATGTTACCTGTATGCTAAACGGTGGCATTTTGCAGCAATTAACAATAATACTCCTACTTTCTAAAGTTGCGACATTTAATAATAAAACCAGGAAAATTGTTTTTAAAAGACGCATTGTGTTATACTTTTTTTGAAATTATTATCAAATAATAGCATGACTATCTTCCTATTGAGCTTTTTTCACATAATAACCATAGCAACACTCAATTTACTTCATTTTGATGAAAAAACTTTTTCTTTCGAATAATTCTAATCTCAAAAAATAACATTTCCATGCGTTTCAATCTTTACACTATAAATATATGCAGTTCACTTGTCATAAATAAATCATAAAGATTAGATCGTATTCTACCGTCAATTCTAAATTCACTTGAATTGAAGAGTTCGATAAAAATAAATCTGAATAAATAGAACCACTTTCACCTGTGTTGCATGTTACTTGCGTGCGTACTATTTGTGTGTGCCGAGTCCTACTTGTGGCGTGCACCTATAATTTATTATAAAATGGAAGATACAAGAAGGACATTCAAAACTCAAAAGTCGAAGATAAAATGTCAACACCATGGCCAAGAACTGTGTATAAATCTGATTATTTTGAGGCAAAAAATGTATACAAAAATAAACACGCTTAGGGCAGGCACATAGTGGCGGGTTTTTACATGATTGCGATCTCTCAAGTTCCCCAACCTTGGACATTATAAGCTTTTTTTAAAGAATGGCAACAATTTATGATTTATTTTTCTTATCGTGTCTTACTAATACTGTACTGTCAGCTTTTGATACCGATTAGAGATTTCATTGAATTAAGGAATTCATAAAATGTCAATCAAAAGAACACCTAATTCATTTCGTACATCCGAAGCGCTTTTTTGGATTTACCTCCAACAGGAACGCTCAAAGCTAAACATTTAAAAGCCAGGTTTGCAAAAAAGAAGTTTTCATCAAATTTGATTTAGATGTGTTTGTCAAATCGACCATTTTTTTGTACTAAAACTATCGATTTTATTAGACCGTTAGAGATTTTTCAGTATAGAAGGACACAAAATGTCATGTGTATGACCAAGAGTTTTAACTATTTATGCCTAATGAATTGTTCATTATTGGTTAAAGTCAAATTTCATAGTTATTCTACTGTTCTTAAACGGTATTTGTTTGTGTTAATCAACGGGATATTTTTTTAAGATAACAAAGCATTGTGTACGTTAAATAACAGTCAGCAGTATTTTACAGATATCTAAACTCGGAAATTCATTTTGAATACACCAATGAGGAAAAGCAGATGCAATTGCATGCACTCAAAACGGGGTGCGATTTAATGCATCGACAGGATACGTTTTACTGACTATGCATGAATCGTCCTACATGTGATTCAAGGCTCAGTTTATTTATTTTGAATTTACATTGTATCATAGGTCAAATTGGTGTGAGCCTAAGCTCCGTTTTGAAGACCGTACTTTGACCTATAATGGTTTACATTTATAAATTTTGACTTGGATGGAGAGTTGTCTCATTGGCACTCATACCACATCTTCTTATATCTATCAGTTAGAAATGTCAGAATTGGGACGTACTCGCTTTATTCCAAATTAGACGTAAATTCTGACGACCAGGAAAAATTGTCTCTTCGTTATGATACAGACACACCGTATTGTCAAACATGCAGCACCTACTTCATGTTTGTCGATTTGAGAGACCTTTGTGTACCTTATTAACTATAAAAAAAAATGAGAAACATTTCAGGTATGTTTTTTTTTTTGAAGAATTCTCAATTAGTTTAAGGTATGGTAATTTTCACCAAGTCTTTATGTATGGACTTATTTAATGTATAATACAGCTTGTAAAAGATACATTTGTTGAATAGTAAAGGACATATTTTCGAGGAAATAATTATTATACATAGACATGAACTATTATTTTTGATTAACATGGTTTAAAGCGTTGATCGGACGGCTACTAATACGTCTACGTTAGTGTGTATTCCTTTTCGTATGGATGTAACCTTTCGAGCGATATCTAGTCGATATCTGTGAACTGTGGAATGTGTGTCCTTAAGACTGGAATGTTAAACGTATCTGGGGTGTATGTCCTTACAGCCAACAGTCGTATTGTTCCATATCGAAAATCAAAAGTGTGATAAAGAAGAAAAGAATACAAAATGTGCAAAATACTTACTGAATTTCACAAATTGATTGGCAAAGATTGAAGGAACAAGGTTCGTCTCCCCACTGAAATGAATATAATGGCTGTAGCGAACCACAGTCACTGATGAGATTAGTAAAACCTTGCCCACTTTTATTATCTGGTTGCTTTGGGGACCTTGATACCAGTCATTAAATATAAGTGGTTGACCCGACAGCCATTCAAATGTGCCTTCAGTCTTGCTGTCTGTAAGACCTACCCACCAATGATCTAAATATATTTAAACAAGACAATGGTTTTATTGAAAAGCAAACATGAGATTACACAAGAATAGCATACTACATTCTCTACTAATATAAACAAGATTAATAATTCATATTGAAAAAAGGTATTCGTAGAGCATATAAAGACACACAGTAAACAAACTTATCTGTGTGTATCCGAATAAAAACTGTCCTTTAAGATTTAAAACCTTGAAACGATTGATAAAAATCCAATAAGAGGAGATGCTTGTCCCGTCGACCGTATATCTGTTGCTACACGTTTTAAAAAGTTGTTCTCTTCTTCACTTTCAATAGAAGCCAGGTGACCATCTTTCGTTTTACAATAGTCCTGAAATAGTAATGTCAGTTCTACATATATATATGTATTTTACAGTTAATTTTTCAAGCCCGGATTATTGTAAAATCCCTGAAACTTTCAGAGATTTTAAAAAGTCACTAGCAGCTTTATTTATTCTGTAAAATCTCTGGAAATGTTACTGACCTCATAAATTCACTGACATTGTGGCTAAGGATTTTGTAAAAAGTATCAAATGTCATGAATGTATTTGGAAATATGTTTGAACTTTATTTTTTAAGAGGCTGTTATATCCGTCATTGACTTCTTTATTAGTTACGCCACGCGTATGAATATGTTATTGTTATTTACACACATGCTTGATTAAAGTAGTTCCTAACATGTAAACAATGGTTGTTTGATGCTGTACATCTCCCCCTCGGCCAATACGTAACAACTGGCGACGAGAACGAACCAAAGCAACAATGAACATTACACAATATGAAACAAACGTATAGACATTGGTAAAATCGAAGCAAATACTGAATATTTTGCATGATAATAGCTAAATACCGAATTGATTGGCCCGATTCTTTGTTCGACTCCACGTGTGTTCCAAACAAAGGAATCTGCGGTACATCACATAAATCATGGCAGCATTTGGTTTGAAAATTGGAAAAGTGGAAAAATTGACCCATATAATGAAACAATTGAACCCTGGGACTCATATGTTGAACGATTAGACCAATATTTTGTCGCAAATGAAATCGACGGAAACAAAAAGGTTCCTGCCCTACTTTGCCTGATAGGGGGGAAACTATACTCGTTGTTGAGGGACCTGACATTTCCTGACAAACCATCAGAGAAAACATTCGACGTATTAGTCAAGTTATTGAAGGATCATTTAGCTCCCAAACCGCTACAAGACTATGTTGCACAATTACGAAAACTCTCACTGCATTGTGGTTTTAATGCAGACCTCAAAGAAAAGTTAAGGGACAGGATAGTTTGCGGCCTTAAAAACCCCAACATTCAAAAAAGGTTATTATCAGAAAAAGACTTGACATATGACAAAGCAGTAGATATTGGTGTGGCTATGGAGAATGCATCCAAAGACGCAACTGAATTGCAAGCAAACATAGAACTGAGGGGGTAAACAAAATGAGTGCAAGAAAATCTAAATTTCAACCACAGCAAAACAAGGGGAACTCTCGCTGTTACAGGTGTAACAACGCAGGACACTCACCATTCGATTGTAAATTCAAGAACACAATTTGTCACAACTGTAATAAAACAGGCCATATAAAGAAAGCCTGTATGTCAAAATCTAAGAAACCACAACCAAGGAAATTTGATAATAAGAAATCAGTACATGCTATAGAGGAAGACTCTGATAGTGATAATTGTATCGCCAGTCTTGAAACATATGAAATGAATAACATTAAATCATCAAAAGATGTCATGCGGGTAACACCTACTGTTGAAGGAGTAACGCTTAAAATGGAGCTCGACACTGGATCAGCAGTATCGGTCATATCACAGGCAGATTTTTCAAAGAGGCTAGGTCATGTTAAGCTAATCGAAGCTACAATTACATTACAAACTTACTCAGGAGAAAGTATAAAACCTTTAGGGTGTGCAAATGTTAAAGTCCATTATAAAGGAGAAGCACATGTGTTGCCACTATATGTAGTACCTAAAGGAGGACCGCCTTTGTTTGGAAGAGAATGGCTAAAGCATATTAAACTTGACTGGAATGAAATTAAAGAGGTTCATGGGATAGATCAAAAGAAAACAGGGGAAGTAATCAAAGATTTACAAAACAAATACAAAGATGTATTTAAAGATGAACTAGGAACAATAAAGGGAATAAAAGTCAAATTGTCTCTTAAAGACAACAGCAGTCCAAGGTATATTAAAGCTAGAACTGTGCCGTTTTCTTTGCGTGCAAAAGTAGAAGCTGAACTGGACAGGTTAGAAAAGAAGGAACATTGAATAAGGTTCAACACAGTGAATGGGCTACACCTATAGTTCCAGTATTAAAGAAAATGGAAATGTAAGAATATGTGGAGATTTCAAGATTACATTAAATCCCATGTTAAAGGTTGATCAATACCCACTTCCAAAATTGATGACATTTTTGCAAATTTGAATGGAGGAATACAGTATACAAAGATGGACTTAAAGCAAGCCTATTTACAACTTGAAGTAGATGAAGACTGTAAAGACTTGCTAACCATAAACACTCACCGTGGACTATACCGCTATAATCGTATGGCATTTGGAATTGCATCAGCTCCTGCAATATGGCAGAGAACTATTGAGCAAATATTAAGTGGAATTCCTGGAACTCAATGTTTATTAGACGACATGATTATTACAGGATCAACAGACGAAGAACACTTGAACAATTTAGAATCTGTACTGAAAAGACTCAATCAGTATGGACTAAAGGCAAATATAGACAAATGTGAATTTTGTAAGGACAGTGTAACATTTTGTGGACATGTTATCGACAAACATGGACTTCACAAAACACCAGATAAAATTAAAGCAATTAAGAACGCTCCAGCACCAGAAAATGTGTCTCAGCTCAAGTCTATTTTAGGATTGATAAATTACTATGCCAAGTTTTACCAGACCTATCAGCGACATTAAGTCCACTACATAATCTTCTGCGTAAAGATACTACTTGAAGTGGACAAAGGAATGCCAAGAGGCGTTCGACAAGGTGAAAGACTTAAGCACCTCAGATATGATATTGACACATTTTAATCCAGAGTTACCTGTCACTCTAGCATGTGACGCATCACCCTATGGTTTAGGTGCCGTCATATCTCATCGATATCCAAATGGGTCAGACAGACCAATAGCTTTCGCCTCTAGATCGCTAGCACCAGCAGAGAAAATTACTCGCAAATAGACAAGGAAGCATTAGGAATAATTTGGGAATTAAGAAATTCCATTCCTACCTGTACGGGCGAAAATTTAAATTGATCACAGACCATCAGCCATTAATATATATATTCAACCCTCAGAAAGGGTATCAGATACAGCATCAGCTCGTTTGCAAAGATATTCACTTTTCCTGTCAGGATATGAATATGAGATTGAATTCCGATGAACTGCTAAACATGCAAACGCAGACTCATTATCTAGACTTCCACTAAAAGTACTGAAGTAGACACTTCGTTGAAAGTGGTGGAATCTTTCCATATTGCTCAAATGGAAGCAATTCCGTTTCCAACAAACAAGTTCAGCAGGAAACAAGAAATGACCGTGTTTTGGGACTTATAACTACCTTCACACAGGATGGCTGGAACACTATACACAAAGATGGTGAATATGCACCATATTATTCTAGACGAAATGAACTGACAGTACATCAAGGATGCCTTATGTGGGGCGTTAGAGTGATAATTCTAGTAAACTTCGTAGTCAGGTATTAGGACAAATCCATGAAGGACATCTTGGTGTCGTTAAAATGAAAGCGTTAGCCTGAAGTTTTGTTTGGTGGCCAGGAATCGACCAGGATATTGAAAAGTTGGCAAAAGCCTGTAATGGATGTCAACAAAATCAAAATTCCCCGAAAGGAGCACCGCTTAATGCGTGGAATGGCCAAGCAAACCATGGGACAGAGTTCATATTGATTTTGCAGGACCATTTTAGGGTCTATGTTTCTTATCATGGTTGACGCACATTCAAAGTGGCCAGAAGTAATAAAATGAAAAACATTACATCAGAAAGCACAATCAATGTTTTGCGAACAATCTTCTCAAGGAACGGAATACCATCACGTATTGTGAGTGACAATGGACCACAATTTACATCACAAGAATTTGAAAATTTCATGCAATTAAATGGTATTAAACACATCAGAAGTGCGCCATATCATCCATCGACGAATGGTTTAGCGGAACGTTTTGTTCAAACTTTTAAGCAAGCTATGAAATCTAGTTCAAATGATTCCGGAACCGTTTCGAAAAAAACTAGCACAGTTTTTGTTAGCATACCGTAACACTAAACACAGTACAACTAATGAAACTCCAGCAAAACTTATGATTGGAAGAGAATTGAAAACAAGGATGAATCTTTTAAGACCGAACATTGATAACCAAGTACAACGTAAACAGGAGGAAATGTGTGAAAGAAGAAAAACTTATCAACGTGAATTTAAGGATGGACAATCAGTTGTAGTCCGTGATTACCGTGACAAAAAAAATGGACACCAGGGACGATATCAACAAAAACTGGACCTGTGTCGTATCGAGTACAAGTCGATCCAACAACTATATGGAGGAGACATGCAGATCAAATTATTGATTCAAACATTTCTAGCACTGAACAATCGATTTCCGAACAAACTACATTAGACAATAATATAAGTAGTGAACATGGCAACCCAACGGAAAATGAACACCGCCCACAAAAGCCCGAAGAACACAAATCAAATCAACCAACAACACCAGTGAAGCGTTATCCAACAAGGGAACGGAAATCCAACAAGTTGAAGGATTTTATATATAATTGACGCACAGTGATGTGGGCATAATAATCCCACGTGCATCAATTGAAACCTTTATGGTTTCCGTATTTTAGTGTAGTGTTAATTATATCTCATAGTAAACGTAGTTAGTGAATTAGTGACTTAGAATAGACAATACCGAACAGTATTCGTATAAGACAGTATTCATTTTATTTTTCATAAGGTGCTATATGAACATTAATTAATACTCAGAAACTATTAAAGTTATAATCATAATATCAGACTTTTAAAGATAAAGAAGAATTGTTTAAATTTCTATTGTATTTTATATCTAGTCAATTTTAAAGTTTTCACTTGAAAAATCTAGGAAGAGAAATGTTATATCCGTCATTGACTTCTTTATTAGTTACGCCACGCGTATGAATATGTTATTATTATTTACACATGCTTGATTAAAGTAGTTCCTAACATGTAAACAATGGTTGTTTGATGCTGTACATCTCCCCCTCGGCCAATACGTAACAGAGGCATTAACGGCTAGGACTTTCTTAAATAGATATTAATAAAATTTATGTTTACAGTTATAACGATTACAAATTACCGTGATATGTTTAACATGATATTGTCAAGATGTTGTGAAGTAAACAATTACGCTGTACCTTCATTATGCCTAGTCTTATTCTGTTAACCGTTTCTTTTTTTCTCATATGAACAACGACTTTTTACAGTGTTGATAAATCTTCTCTAACACTAATGGCAGATACTAGTTAAACTGAATCATATAAATCAACCTACCCCCAGGAATTTATAATGATTTGTTTAACATCACTACATTGCTGATCTTCATACATACATGCATATTAAAAATACATTTTGATATACAATAACTTTTGGTCTAAGATGCAAAAAGTAAAATAACAAAAAAACCGAACTCGAAGGAAAATTCAAAACGGAAAGTCCCTTATCAAATGGCAAAATCAAAAGGTCACACAAATCAAACGAATGGAAAACAACTGTCATATTCTTTACTTGGTACAGACGTTTTCTTATGAAGAAAATGGTGGATTAAACCTGGTTTTGATTATAAAAAAATAGACATTAATTATATAAAAAGTAGACATTTATTTGAATATCTGATGATGCAATTTAAATACCTTCAGATATGTCAGTACCCCAAATGTGTCAAAGAGACAACAACCCGACCAAAGAGCAGAAAACAGCCCAAGGTCACCAATGGGTCTTCAACACAGCGAGAAAATCCCGCACCCGGAGGCGGGCTTCAGCTGGCTCCTAAACAAAAATGTGTACTAGTTCAGTGAAAATTGACGTCACTAAACTCCGAAACATATAAATGAACTAAAATCAAAAAACATACAAGACTAACAAAGGCCAGAGACTCCTGACTTGGGACAGGCGCAAAAATGCGGCGGGGTTAAACATGTTTTGTGAGATCTCAACCCTCCCCTATACCTCTAGCCAGTGTAGAATAAACAAACACACAGCAATACGCACAGTAAAACTCAGTTTAAAAGAAGTCCGAGTCCAATGTCAGAATAGGTAACAGAAGAAATTAAGCAAAATGACAATGATACATAAATTAACAAAGGACTACTAGCAGTTACTGACATGCCAGCTCCAGACCTCAATTAAACTGATTGAAAGATTATATCTTCATCATATGAAAATCAAGCACAATCCCTCCCGTTAATGGTTTAGTATCATATTATCATAAAATATATGAGAACATAACCCGTATCATGCCAACAACTGGTTTTAGAATAAATGTGTTTATTTCTGATGCAAAGACCATATGAGTGAATCAATATTAATTCCAAAATATGTCATCTTTAATGACCTTACAGGCTTTTTTCTTTAGTTTTCTTTGTTAATTTAATATTTTTGAGGGTATATATTACTTATCTGTGTAGTTCAAACCTAAAAGGACCACATTTTACTAATATTTGTACTTGTTTAATCCACTATAAAAAGGTTTGCTTCATTCCTTGAGAACCAGTGTTAAATAAAATCTTTGGATAGCACGTGCAGGGAATTAGAATCCGGAGTGTTATTGCAAAGAATCTATTTTATTTGTTGGGTTTTTTGTAATTCCCAGAATAAAACTAGTGAATCTGTAAAAATAAGTTCTCAATTATTTCAGTAATTTTGTAAAATCCCTAGTCAAATTCAGGGATTTTTAAATTTCCTAATCAATTTGGTGTTTATACAAAACTTTTGAAATTTCGTAGATTTTACAAATCACTAGGTTTACAAATTCACTGTTACATATATATATATATATATATATATATATATAAAAACTTCAACATAATCCGGAGCTATTGACCGGTCATGCATCTATTTATAGAATTTTAATTTGAACATCGGTTAACTTCTGTTGCTTTAATTCATCAGATTACCCCATATATAGGACCTCTTCTCTTTATAATCTATGAACAGTGTGACGCGTTGCAAGGAAATACAAGGTTTTTACATATATGTAGATAGTTAATCGAACCATTCTATATCGTCAGTTCAATTTTCACAGTAGAGTTGAATTATTGGTCAACCATTATTTCGGACGATATTTGAATTTGTCATCTTCCAAGTAATTTCAGTATCTTGTTATTGTTGATTTGTCATAAACATAACATATAGTTTTTAAATAAGACAAAACAAATAATAATTTCCAGTACGGATATAGTAGAACCACTATTAAACTCACTTATGTGAACAAATAGATACGTATTTTGTGGCGGAAAATAAATTAACTTCTGTTGATTTCTAACGATGTTTCACATTTAATTTATTTTGGACGGTTTCGAATAAAACGTTTTAACTATACACCTCTGCATCAGTCCAATTAGATCCGTCACATCTGAATATGTATTTTGACCCACTGGAGTAAGCAACAATCTCTGGGCATTCTCCAACTACAATGAAAATATCCAATAGGACTCTTTAATGTAATGCATAATTTGCCTTCATTGTTCCCATAAATTAAGAAAGAAAACTTTATGTTCATGTACCAGTTCTAAGCCAAGAGCTTTGCCTCGTAAGTTGTTACCTTGTCTGATATCTTAATGGTTTGTTATTTGAAACATATGTGCTAGTGGTAGGTCTTTGAAAGTCATTATTAGAATTATTCACATTTCTTTCGAAAACAATGTCGGATATTGACATATTGTGTAGACACCAATGTATTGTTGATATCTATGTTGTTATATTTTTTTTCTAAAATAGATAACATTTTAAAGAGAAGGCAATATGTTTGGCATAAACTGTCCTGGCATTTGAAAAGTAGATTTTTTTTTATTATTGTTTAAAACATAGAGATATGAGTTGTACACGGTGATATTCAACATTGCGACGTTTCGCCGGTTTGTCACTAGCTCCGGCACGTGGTGCAACTAACAATAAGTAGAGAAGATTCTGTCTACTCTTTCGTTTAATCCCGGTACTGTATTTACCGAGTAATCACCGCAAACTCTGTTTAGCAAATTAATCATTAGTTTCATTATGAGAGATATAGTCAATATTTTGTAAAAAGACAGACGAGGGTTAAATTGAATTAAACGCCAAAGTTTATTAATACTGTAAATGACATCGCCAATTGGTGTGGACATTATAGCTGTAGCATTTCATTTCCTTTAACCAAATATCGGTTTAATTTTCCAAATATGTTGCTATGGGAACGAGTTACAAAGGAAATGGTAGGATTTATACCAATAAAATAGAAATATATTCTAGCCACACAATAAAACTAAGCAAGTATCTAAATGGCTACATTCAGTACTCATATATATGAATATTGGGTTTTGGTTTTTTGTTGTTGATCTGATTGGTTTTATTTTTGTTGGTTGGTTTTTGCCATTGTGTGGTGGCCAATCACCCGTCTTGTTGGTACATCCTTCTTCACGAGTTTTGTACATTTGGTTATGTATCTGATATTTCAATATTAAACTTATCATGTTTTCTAACATCAGTAACTAAGTCTGAGGAGTGTCGCATTAGGGGTACATTTTTTGGACATACCAAACAGCTTAAATCGAAACCAAGCAATTGAATTACTATTTTCATTTCTTTGAAGGTAACGCTGCTTAGTTAGATGATGCTTTTGTTTATATTTTTACTTTATAACATCAATAATATGTATCTTTTCATTAAATGTCCTGAAAATACTTTTGATTTAAAAAAGCTGAAGGTAGAACCTTGACGAAGGTAAATATCAAAATGTACTTAATTTTGACAAAAGTGTACCAACAAAATTGTTGTCGAATTGATTTTTAAGTTAAAGTTTTGTTTATACTGAGGTAATTGGAAAATTACATATGGTAAGTACATTTGTTATCTTCAAACAATCAGTTCTCAATTTCTTTTTATCCCATGATACTTAATTTCTGGAGAAACCGACATAAACCTAAAAAAAGGGAGGAATAGGTCTGAATGAAAATAACGTCCTATGACGTATGTAAAACTAACATATACCCATTGTAAATTTCTTTTTTATCCCATGATACTTAATTTCTGGAGAAACCGACATAAACCTAAAAAGGGAGGAATAGGTCTGAATGAAAATAACGTCATATAACGTATGTCAAACTAACATATACCCATTGCAAACCATTCACAATCTGCATGTTTACTGATGTATAGAACTCATTTCTGACTACGTGACCGTAAAATGATATCAAGCTCATATGAGATATTAAACAGACATTAAATTATATAGTTTAATATAAATTAATTCCTGCATGCAACCAATATAACAAGTGCAAGACGTACAGAACTTGTAACATTATGCATTAGTATTTAAGCAATAATTCAGCAGTAAACAATCAGTCATCAATCAGTCAAGTTTGCGTCCAGTTCCCGTCATCAATCCGCCAGACTTATTACAATAATCCGTTTGACTGATCGGACGGATCTGACAAATTGATCCGTCTGACTGATTGACATTTAAATAAATATATAGGTATTTTTGACATCCAGATGTGTGCAAAAACATCGGTATTTCTAACGATAATCTACTAAAATGACCACCTCCCATCCCCCCTTAAAAAAAAACTACGCTTGTAAAATATTAATATTTATAAGTTAAAATCTTAAAACAAAACAAAACAAAAAGACCTTAAACAAAATGCTCTTGATAAATCATATAATCAATTGAAGGCAACAGTAGTATACCGCTGTTCAAAAGTCATAAATCGACATTGCCAATATCGGTGCATGATTTTCAATAAAATAAAGAAATATTAACACTCTAATAAAAGGCAAACATAATACAAATTATACTGTCTCCTATATTCACCATGATTTATGAAAACAATCATGCCGATCTAAAAATAATTATATTCAATGTCAGTAAATAATGTCATTAAAATGAAGAAAAATTGCAATCATTTCAACAAAATACATTTAAAATATTTTTACTCCTATATTAACCACATGCTTTTATTAAAAACAAATCATCTTAAGTAACAAAAGGTAGTAATATCTAATAACAGTTTACGATTTTTATTGAAATGAAGATATTGTATTCAATTCAAACAAAAGTTTAACTATCTTTATCATTTATGCTATAATACCAGTGCACTAATTTCAATTAAAGAAGAATTTTCGGCATTTTTAATTTGGAAAACTAAAATGTTTGATAAATATACTCATCATTTATACCAGAATAACTTTTGTACGCCAAACGCGCATTTCGTCTACAAAAGACTCATCTGTGACACTCGAATCAAAAAGATAAAAAGGCCAAATAAAGTACGAAGTTGAAGAGTATTGAGGACCAAAAATTCCTATGATAATCAGCATGTTATATGATCATATCATATTATATAAGAAAAAACCAACTATCCTGATGTACAAATGGTTCTGGTATATAATGACGGTGCGTGATTTCCATGAAAATCAAATGATAAAAACGCCTTTATTAAACATATACAAACTTTAATAATTATTTTTTTTTATAATTATCTTATTTATATATTTATATATATATAAAACCTCATCCAGAGCCATTTAAAATTATTCATTGCATACAATGGTGCATTTATTTCAATAAAAAGAAGAAATGTTCATATTTTTAAACAATTGGAAAACTCTTTTAGTATTTTTGTCTTATGTGTATCGTATTTTTTAAAATCAACCTATCCTGGTGTATGAAAAGTACTGATAACCAATGACGGTGAAAAATTTCCATTAAAGGAAGAAGCACTCTTAATCAACACAAACAAAAGTTTAAGTATCTTAACTCTTATATTATTCATATTTTATGAAATATAACTCTTTTATAGGCATGATATACTAAGAGTACTGATTTCAAATGATAATATTTTGGCGCTTTTAATTGATGCGGAAAACGTGATGAGCGTGTCATTATGCTGCAATTATATATATTTAAAAGAAAAGAAAAGAAACAATAAAAAAATAAGCAGATAATTTAGACTTTAAAGGAAGAACATTTTTTTAAAGTTTACTGAAAACTATCAAATTGAGTGTCTTAAACTAAGAATAACTTTCGCCTCATAAAAAATATTAAAATACTTTTGTTTAAAAAGGTTTAATTTCATGACTTTTCATAATTTCAACTAATTTCTGATCATCGTCTAAGCTAAAGCAAATTCAATATAATTTAAACATTTCAGAAAATAAAACCCAAGTCTCAAGTCATCATAAAAAAATGCAATTTAAAGGAGGGTGTTTTTCAGATTCAACACAGTTGTTCATACAAAACACACAAAGTCTATTATAAACTGGAATTGGCGGTCTGGCATACCTTCCAGTTTCGATGGCAAACGATAGCGATCCGGCGCGAAACATAACCATAACGCGTTTATGTTGTCTGGGTTTTAAAAGTGAGATATACAGTTCAATATTTCGTTTGTGTTTAAACTTTCTATTCGTTCGTAGTTTATTTCCGTTTGGTTTCTACAGTAATCAAAATTGCTCGTGATAAAATTTATCATTGTCAAGAATGTTGATGATAACCTGCTTTGTATTCAAAATTGCATTGCTCACTTCTTCGTTAATATTTAAAAAGTAACAGTTTTATTCACTTCATACTTCCATACCTTTTTTCGTCTTGATGCCCAATGCCAAACATTAAATATTTTTTCTGTTTTGGTCCATCCATGTTAATTTACATAAAAGTTTTATACAAAAATACGCTGCCTGATAAGACAAGATAGCCATTCCAATTACCATGTGTCGATATTGTAAGGCACAAGCCCTTGACTATATAGGAATTTTTTTGTTGATGTAATAGTGTGTATGCTATCTGACAAGTATTTGATAAATTGTATATTTTGAATTGTGCATATATATATGCTGTTGTTTATTTGAATTTTCACAATATGAAATATTTTTTATTGACAAGTAGCTTGAAGAATTTCATATTTAAAGTGTTCTTTTTAGAAACAGAAACAGTACATATTTTATTCAATTTTATTATTGACTAGAAAATTTTCAACACTTATTTCTGAAATATTAATTGCACATAAAGATTTCTCTTTTCTCATTTGAAGCTTTGAAACTTTTCATAGTTGAAATTAGATTGTGATGACGTGCTTCCCATAACATCTTTACACTGATTTGTAATATCACAAGCTCTTATATAAATATATGCCTCTCTGGTAAATTCATTTGAAATTGTTGAAACTTTTGTCCATCTTCATCATGTTCATTAAGGCTAAAAGTGTCGTTTTCTACCTTGTTCCGAAACTTAGTTTGCATTTTATATGTGCTGATGTCAATCAATATAGTGTAAGAAATACGCTATTTGTTTGCGTGTTGTAAATAAACTGTGATTATTGTAGGAAGAATTGTTATTCCTGTTATCAGTCCACTTTATTGAATCTCTTTATAGATTTTGCAGGCGAATGCTTCAGTTGTATAAGTTTTAGTTTTCTTGAAGTTAATCTGTTGAATAGTTATTTAATTCGATGTTTGTATTTTAAAACACATAAATTTGAATAGGAAATAAATAGGCAATATTTTGAAATAGGTGTTATGGTTTCCATAAGGTGTGGAAACCATATTTAAATTCGATAACAGTTAGAAAGGTTCTAACTGCTATCTCAAATAGGTACTGTTTCAGGAAGGACCTGGCAGTTACCTTGATATTTTTTATGAATACTGTGTAAGGAAGGACGTGACAGTATTTTATTAATTAGCATTTTTTTAACTGTCTAGGGAAGGACCTGACAGTAATTAAAAACATATTTTGAACTGATAAGAAATCAGTGTTTTAAACAACTAAATTTATCTTAGTCAGAAAAGGATTCTGATTAGCTTCCTTAGAAATTATGAAAACTTATATAGAAATGTTAGTTTAAATTAGTAAATTACATAGCAAGACTCAAATGTGTAAAAGCTCGTATATATCAGTTACATATCCTTGTATAGAACTACATAGAGTATTACATGGAACTCAGATCACAACCTCCTATTTTTCATGAATTTTAAGGCAATGAATATTGTATTTTATGTACCAAATTTTAAACTGTGATTTATATTTTTACAAGAATAGAAATTCCTACATTTTTTTATTTGGAGCTCAGTAGACTGGTTCAGAGAGGTTAAGAAAGATGCTAGAATTTTTCTGTATTATTAATTGCTGGACAAACTGTGAAATATATAAAGAGAAACTACATACATAATAAAAAATGGAAACTTCAATAACTTGTTTGGTGTTATTTTAAGCAGGATATATACATTAGCTCATCATAATCTGGTTGTCCGTAATTTCATTAAGGCATGAGAACTACTCATTATTTAGTAGAAAATTCAGTCTAGTCGGTACTAGTCTTGAGTTATTACTTTTCCAAGTGGTTGGAATACTAGGGTTTAATATTTTGTTATCTGTTGGGTTAGTCACCCCTGGCTCGCTACAATATATTTGACGTATTTTTCTCGACGGACAAAAATATGTACATGTTATATTTTGAACAGTGTTTATAACGTTCCACCATATGGATTTATCAAGTTTTGTAAACAAACAAAAACAAAAAAATTCCGGAAACCGCACCGAGAGCTCTACTTTTGACATTTAGACATGGATAGTTCTTTGGTGGTTTTATCAAACAATGAATGATTTTGACTTAGTCAACCAAGTTGACTACAAATTCTAGGTAAAAGTGTCTTCGTCGAGGTCCACGATTGTCGCATGAAAGTATTTCTGAAATCATTAACATAAGAATTGTATTTATATATGTATCCGTCCGATCCGTACATATAATTAATTGTCTAGTCGTTCGCTGATGGTTATCACGACAACTATTGCATATAATTCTTCAGGTAAGTCAAATAATTAAGCTACATTGTATCTATCAACGATCATTCAAGAACCAGTCATTTCCGCGTCACCGATCTTTCACCGATTATTCAAGTTCACGTCAAACAGTAACGTCTAACGCTGTAAGTACTGTAATTCTGCAAAGGACAGGGTCAGAAAAAGGCCTTATTCGACCTATTGTTTCAGCTTTGAGATTTGAGCTTTTGATTTGAGATTACCATGTATGTCTGTTTTAAAGTTCAAGTAATGTAAAATCAGAAAAGAGTAGTTTTCGACCCATGACATTACAATAACTGCAGTCGTGACGTCACAGAAACGACTCTTCGCCGTCTTTTCATGAAAAATTCATAGATTTTCGACATTTTGCAGATAGTTGATGGATCTGCAATTATAAAGTACCAACTAAAACATTTACCACATTGTTTGTCTATATATGAACAACACCTTTATGTAAATAGTTATGTATTACTTGCATGTGCTTAATATTTCCCAACATGCAATACGTGTGAAATTATGCATACCATGTCGCGAAAAGTTTTGGTTTATTCTTTTTTGTTATAGATTATACTGTTAAACTAAAACTCCCTTGATTTTGTAATACTTCGCTTTTGTCCGAATGTGGATCTTAGCGCACCTCTTTCTTGAACAAACAAATGCAGTATAAAAACAGAGGACTTATGTTGAACAGGGGACTCCGTAGGTGAGGGGTCTGTTTACCCTGTCAACACCGATGTTGTGAGTTAAAACCTGTACCTGTCAGGTGCGTTCAATCCCAACTAGAATAGACTATAGACTACGATTGCCAGTTTTCCTATCGATTTTTGTGGTTCTTCGGGCACTCCGATGTCTTCCACCTATAAATCTGGCCGCCACGTTATAACCTTGAATGCTGAAAGTGACGTAAACACCAGTAATCAATCCATCAATCTAATTAGTAACACACTGTAGAACAAATATAACGATGTAGAGGTCGTTGTCAGACAAAATAGACCCTTTTACTCCGCTACAGTGATATTACAGTGCAGACGAAATATACCTGTTGAATAAAGAGCAGACCCAAAATATTGAATGCTGTATCGTACATATGTCGCATGTGTACTTACGTTTGCAGCAAGGTCTTTCACTACAACATTTCCCAATAGATAACCAACTCGAGCCTAACATGCCATCACAAGTCAAATCTTTCACCCCGCACGTACCATTCAGAGCCTTGCATTGACGACTGAGACCTAAAAAGGACAATATTAAGATAATTCTTACAACAAGGCAATGTTTTATGAATCACTGTGTACACTAATAGACATCTCAAGGCAATAACTCTTTAATGGTTTAACAGAATGTTTTAAAGATATATACACGAATAGAGACGCCAAGAATCATAACAGGGCACATCGTTAAAAGAAAAGACCACCTGGGTATGTGCTCCAGATGAGCTTAAAACGATACCCGTCATATTATTGTGGTGTATTAAATGCAGCAGACGTTAATGCTGTATGAATCTATGTGAGTATCTTTTGAACCTCTCCCTTTTCCACCACCGCACATTACTTACACGGAATAATGACTCTGTAATTCATAAATTTGAATAAAAAGAAACACATCTACTACAAGAAATTAGCCTTTTTTACCACTTCTTATTATTTCCTTAGTTTCTGTTTCAAACTATTGTTAATAATGTATGTATCAGAAAATGTATAGTAATCTGCAAAGCACATAAGACTTTTATATCTTACTGGAACCCATCACACCTTCAAAATAAATAGACGTTCCAATGTACAGTTATAACTTTTCTAAGTACGCTATTTTACTAGAATTACCCTTCACACTTTGAACCCATAGCCATGTTGCAGATCAGTTTTTGAGATAAACTAATAGAAAGGACCAATACGTCTTTGTATTGGCGGGATACTTGTGAAAAAGATTATCATTACAAGGCATACACATACTTTATTTTAAACGGTGCTTTCTTGTCATGCACCTGCCAATTATATACATATTATCCTATTTGAAAACTTAAAAATATTCAAAATGGGATATTGCTTATCTGACATAATGCAGTCATCAAATGTAGTGTAGAAGTTTTTTCTACCAATAATAAGCATTTCTGCATCAACAGTCTTGACTATTTGCCACTTTATATTATATTACCAGGACATATGGGCACAATACCAGGACATTTGTATCTCAAAACCAGGACATATGTGCATAAAACCAGGACATTTTTTGTTTTCTCAAATCCAGAACATTGGTAAGACAATTTCCATTTACGAATGCGCATAACATTTGAAACAAACAATCGTTGAAATATTATACAAAGTACGTATCAGGAATTTGTGAAAAGTCATCAACAGAATTGTTGTTATATTTCCGTTCTGATAAAATGTAAACTAACCCACCAACACAACATCATTGATAACTAGATATATTTTGTTCATTATTGCACCATGAAAAAAATATAAAATAACTTACGTCCTGCATTAGACACATGAAATGTGCTGAAGATAATGGCGATCAAACAATGAAACCTCAACATAATGCTATAAAATAAAATTAATTCATGTCAGTTATATATCTGATAAATTTTCTTATTAAAAGTAAACAAATTATCACGCTGTAAATGTACATTTAGCCACCTGCTTTCGGCAACTTGCCGTTTCATTCTATAATCTATAGCCTTTTAATATCATCGTATAAAATTAGAGTAATTTCATTCGATATATTTAGTTGTGTAGATTATGACAAACGTGTGAAGTTTATTATAATTCTAACGAAACTTATACCGTCAGCAAGCGCACAAGACAGAAAGTTTCGAAAATCAATTAGACAAAACACTTTTAACACGCCAGAAATAATGTTTTATAGATATAAAAAAGAGGTGAACAAACAGTCTTACTTAATATACAGTTCTCTTTATCATATATCAAAACCTTCGCTACTCTTTACACTAGTATACCCCGTTTTTAACTTAAGGCCAAATTGAAAGAACTTTGTTTCATAAAAAGGCCAACGTAGATACACATATCTTTTTTTATGAAGGGATCGATCATTCTTTGTAAAACAAAAACCACTCTGATTCAAAAAAAAGTTCTCCAAAAGTGACATCTTCAAGATGCTTAATTTATTTTATTGACAACATATTTGTTACGTTTGGAAAAAAAATCGTCAGAATAGTTTAATCAATATGGCAGTTGGATGCGGCTAATTTTGCATTTTCGCGATTCGCGTTGTTGCGTGGTATTTTCAAATGCGAAATCGCAAAATCGCTAAAGCGGAAATGAGAAAACACGCTTTGGCGCTTTTCTCATTCAAGATTTTCCCGTTTATTGTTAATATTTTGCGATTTTGTTATCATGACAGCTGTTTAGAATATATCAAGATAGCTCTACCCTAGAATATATCATGAAAGAATTGATGCTGACTCTAGAATATATCCTGACATTTTGCGATGTAGCGTTGTATTTTCAAATGCGAAATCACGATTCGCTAAAGTGGTAACGAGAAAATAAGTAAGCGCAAAATTGCAAAATCAGTTCTATTCTAGAAGAAATATAGACAGTTCTATTCTAAAATTGATCCTGATAGCTTTATCCTAGAAAAGATCCTGACAGTTCTACCCTACAATAGGTCCTCACAGCTCTACCTAAGGATAACTTGACAGTTATAGCCTTGAATTGATCATGACAGAGAAGATCTTGACAATTGTACCTTATAATAAATTATGTCAGTTTTACCCTAGAATAGGTCCTCACAGCTCTACCAAAGAATATATCCTAACAGTATACCCTAGAAAAAATTCTGACAGTGCTACCCTAGAATAGGTCCTGATGGCTCTACCTAAGGATATATCTTGACAGTCAAACCCTTGAAAGGATCAAGACATTTCTACCCTAAAATAGATCATGAGAGAATAGATCGTGACAAATATTAATCAGAACGCAGTAAATGGATTTAGTGTAATGATATCACGTGTGAGGAAAGTATGACCTTTTGCAAATCGGAAATATAAGTATTGATAGGATGTAGGACCATAAGTATTTAAAATAGCTGGATGGCCATTCTGTAATATTGATACAATGAATAAGCGTTGATTCTTGAAAAAGAAACCATGAGCCCGGATGTGTCTAGAATAAGGCTTTTTGAAAGAATTAACTTAAACTATTGTGTTGATATCTTTTCAAAATTAAAGCCTTTTCTTAATTAGAAGGTATTGTAAGTGAGTTTAAATTACCATGTTATCATGTTCAACGATGCATTAATAAATCTAAGTTCACAATTAATTGGTTAGGGAAATACAACTATAATATACGTCTGTCTTTAAATGATCAGGCATCTGAATATCATCCGTAATTTACAAAATAAGACATATTCGAACTTATTTCTAAGTATATATAATAAGTATGCTGCCGAAAATTCTATCAAAAAGCCTTATTCTAGACACATCACGATTTACTCGCAAAGGGATTTGCGAATAAACATTTGTAAAGATATGTAGTAAAACAGATGAAAGTAAACTACATTTATAAAACAAAAATGGACAAATTGAATGTAATCATTTTCTTTTCAATTGTGTAAAATAGCCAATATCAATACAAAAATAAAGGGTTAAACACGCTATAATTACAAAAATATCCACAGTAACATACGAAATTAGAAAAACGGAAAAAAAACTAAAAAATAGGGACAACAAAGAGAATACAAGAATTCGAACCTATACCGACAAGTATACAACTTGACTGTTTAACTCATTGGTATTAACCATGTTAATCTCGCGGCTACCAGCTTATACTGTAAGATTGTCTATTATGTATACATAAAGGTACACGCCATGTGTGTCCGTTGTACCGATGTGTACATATGTTCATTTATATATATATAAACTAGACATTTAAATTGCAACCCATTGGTAGCTGAGAGGTTTCGTCGATGTGTTGATGTCAGTCGCATATAGCAGATTTGAAGGAAGGGTTCGATTCCAAGTGAAGGTATATAAAAATTACAAAAATTAAAGGTAAGTTTTTAAATTAATTCCATTAGTGAACAGAAATCAGTAAATTGGCCAATTTAAACTTAATGAAATTAGTCACACAAAGGAAACAATTGAATATAATTTGGTGAGTCCATTTAAGCGACAGATTTAGGAAGCGTTGATTCTAGAAAAAGAATCCACGGTAAATGAATAGGCTGACGTCACGACAATGGTTTAATATTTATGTTAGCATCATTGTTGATCGATCCGATATGTTTGTGTCTCATCTCACAAGAGATATGTTTTCCCGGTTCTTCAGATGGCATAAAAGTCATTTGATCCGTTAATTTACCTATTGTGTCCTATTCCCTAGTATACATTTATACTGAGTGTGGATTTGCAAAGCAGGAGTCGCTTACCCTGTCGACGGATCCGGTCTCGCCCTATTTGAAGTTTATGCAATTCCCTAAGGGGCTATTTTTATCTTTTCATTTTTATTTTTATTCTAAATGGACGTACGCGATTTGAACATCAGTAAACTACTTTTGCCTCTGTTTAAAAAAAATCAATGTTAGAACCGAGAAACAGACAATATTCAAAGACATTACTTCAATGCTAAATTGATGATATTTAGGAATTTTAAACAATCAATAAGTTTCCATCTTTTTTGTATATGGATAGTATCTTTGTCTACGAGCACTAGTAACACCATCCTCGAAAAATTAAAGATGCGTTAACCAGTTTGTTATAAGATTTATACAAACACAGCAAGACTCCGAAACCAAATCTTTGTATCTATGAAAGATTTAATTTAATTTTATGAGTAATCCGTGAATTTATTATTTATTAGGTATACATAGATGACGTACATTGACATATAAAACATGACTATAGACATGGGAATCGCGACATAGTTTGAAAATTTATACATCATAGGGAAGGACAAAAGAAAAAAAAACATCACCGTCAAAAAAAAAAGATGAAACTTAACAACCGAGGAAGAAAAAAACGACTATTTGGGTGTATATGCAAAATTATATCCAATCAAGAGGAGGATCATTTTTGCTGTTACATGAACTATGATGTTTTTTTTAATAAAGATACTTTGAGTTCCAGAAGTATAAATTAGAAAATTCAGTACTGAAGGGGAGAAATCACGAAATTAAGTGTCGCACGAGTCTGTTTTTTTTTTTTATTATATAGACGACAAAACGGCCAGCTTGAGGATTATTTTCTATAATATAAATAAAAAGATGTGGTTTCAAAGTACCTAAAATAGACTTGGTGATCTTGTGGTAGCGTGCTCGCTTCGACTGCGGGGGTTGTTAGAGAAATCCCCGTGGCCGGGTCAAACCAAGGATTTGGAAAATCGTAGTTACTGCTCCTCCGCTAATTCATAATTATCATAATTAGTAATATCGCAACGGCATAACAAGAAAACAATCACGAAATTTGAAATAAGAAACATTTAACAGTTGATGTATATATAAGTTATTAAACTGTTACATTTTCCAGATTACGAAAATATTCGTTCATATAACGATAAACGGAAAGTTACCTATATCAAATAGCTAGAACACAAATTTGCGGAAAAATTATTATTATTACCAGTACATCAATTATCATTTAAGGTGGCTGGGGTGTCTTCCTCCATCTTGGATTTTGAAGTAGCAGATAACAATTGGTCTAGATCTTTAATGATATGTGCAAATTTTTAAAGTAGTATGTTATTCATGTGTAAGACTTTTCATGTTAATATAGAAAATTATGTGTTTTATCATATTTACGGCTGTTTTTTCTAAAAAAAAAACACATTATATTTGTCCTTTGGTGACCCTATTTTTATGTAACAAGAAAACAAGTTTTTGACCCCATTTTTTATCTGAAAGCATGTTATAAGAGTTATCTTCTCACATTTTATCTTAAAATTCTATGGTGTAGTTTTCTTTTTATCACACAAAATTGGATTTTCCATGCATAATTTAACAAAATCTGACAATTTTGCACAACCTGTAGCGTGAAAAAAAGTCCGGTGACCCATACTTTTTATTACATTTTGGAAAAAAGCATGATAAAAACTACATTCTGACAAATTATTAAAATATTCTATGGATTTTAATTAAGACCCCCAATCCACCTTAAGTATTATAAAAACTTGCTACACGACAGGTGTTTTGTCAGCAGCGTCAACTTTGACGTAGCATTTATGTTTGAAAGCTGTTTACAGGTCACGACCGTTAAGGGACATATTGTTTGAGTTCAACAAACTGAACAGAGACCACACCCATTAGTATGTGATGAGTACAACACATTGTTCTGGTGTTATTGTACTGCTGTCATTGTCCTGCTTTGAGGGTTAATACATGTATAAAAGCAACAAAAGACGAACTTGAATTTAAATTGAACTCGAAATCTAAGTGAAACTTGAACTTTAACTCGGTGTTAAGATACACTCCTATTTTACGATTTAAACACCATGCGCGCTAGATTAATTTGTTTGAACTAGTATTATAAGTCGTCCATACCAGTTTGAAAGTTGCGCGCATGGCTTTTGAAACTCGTACACACCAGTTTAAATCTCCCACAAACGAACAAATTTATTTTTCAAAGCACTAAATGGGCTCAAGGGGTACATGAACAATGGAATGTATAATACAATTAAATAGAATACTGAAATAAACAAAATATACATTTTTGTAGGGTGGTTCAGATGTTAATTTAAAATCAATGTCTTGGAATTCAGTGTACCGGTCATTTTCATGAAATAAATGTCGATACATGCAATTAACAGTACATCATACTTTCATTTTTGCAATAACCGGTACACTTAATACTAATTTACTGCACACCACGTTTACATGTCAAAGTAGTTATACGTGATGAGAAGCATTCTTCTTGCAAAACATTTCCACAGAACAACACATACATGTATTAGGAAAAACTACCGATGTTTGGTGTTTCTAGTAGTTTATTGTATCCATGTTTGCGTTAATACGGGATGTCCAAGACTGATTTTGTGGTTTGATTAGTTCTTGTCAATATTAAGAACAAAAAGATTTTCAGTCCATTTTCATGCAGATATTAGTTACACATGTATTACACGAATCTTTCCCATATCAGATTTAACTGCTAGATATAGTTTGTAAAAACTAACTTTATAATCTGGTGCATTTCCTTGCCACTCGCCCACAGGCTTTTTGTAACAGGCCTTCCAAGAAGTTCAACTGTAAATTATTTCGTCTTCTCGGAAAACACTTAAGATATGATAACCACGTTTATGTTTGCTATTACTATGAATCTTTAGGTAGGTTCCCGATGTAGAATTAGAAAATTATTGATAATCAAAATTCAGAATTGAATGGATGAAATCACGAAATAATGTGTCGCACTAGTTTGTTTTTTTTTTTTTTTTTTTATTATTATATAGACAACCAATAGGCCAGCTTTAGAGTTATTTGAAATAATACAAATTAAATTATTTGATTTCGAAGTACCTTGATAAGACTTGGCTGTATCACTTGTGTGAAACGGCTTGTTGATCTAGTGGTGGCGTGCTCGCCTCGACTGCGGGGGTTGTGGGAGAATCTCAGCGGCCGGGTGAAACCAAGGATTTGAAAAATCGTAATTGCTGCTCTTACGTTAGTCAGCATCATAATTTGTAATGTCACAAAGAACGAAATTTGAAAAAAAAGAAACATTTAACAGTTGATGTATATATAAGTTATTAGACTGTTACATTTTCCAGATTACAAAAATATTCATTCCTATGTAGATAAACGAAAACTTACCTAGAACACAAATGTGCGGATAAATTATTATTACCTTACCAGTACATCAATTATCATTTCAGTGTTATAAAAAACTAAGATCATGACACACAAGAGATAAATGGGACAGGTGTTTTGGTCAGCAGCTTAAACTTGGGCGCATCATTTATTATTTTAAAGCTGTTTGCAGGTCATGGCCTTTAAGGGACATATTGTATGAGTTCAGCAAACTGAACAGAGATCAAACCCATCAGTGTGTGATGAGTTTAACACATCGTCCTGATGTCATTGTCCTGTTTCTAGGGTAAATACATGTATAACAGCAATAAAAGACGAAATTGAACTTTACATAAACTCTAACACTATTAGCAAGTCCAAAAAAAAACGACACCAGTGAAATGAACATGAAAAGACAAATAGCAACCGACTAAGCACTCAACAGAAAATCAAACATTGAGGGATACAAACCCCAACAACAAGCAGATGTGAACTGAGTATCAACTAGGGTGTTACGTAGGGGCGAGCAATGCCTATTCTATTGATTGGTACCCGATGTATTGGTTGTGATAAGGAAAAATCTTATGATAAGTCATACACGCAAAGGATGGGATTTTGTCTTCAAGAAACAGAACATAATTATGTAAATATTACATGAGTATATCGTATTTTGTACAATTTTTAAACTACATCTCTTGGTAAGATCATTTTCTCTTCATAGACTCGTTCCTATTAAAACTTTAAGTAATATCGTTTTGATATAATCAATAAATACAATTAAAACATATTCTCGTGACTACAGTTATTTACTAATTGCATTCTCTTTTGACAAGTCACTATTACAAATTAAGAGAACAAGCATTGAAGTAACTCAAAAATAACCGATTGTAACAGATGGTTGTTGCAACTATTCTCTATTTACATCAGCGGTAAACAAACATTATCATAACATGATACCTATTAATGTCGTACTAAACACTTATTAGTAGTTTTATCTATTTAGATATTTCTTTGTATTACAATATGCCCATACGCCATTGACTAAAGATTCATTCCATTGGAAGCCGTGTAACAATTCGGCGGGATTTTTTTCTCCGACTATTGTCTTAACAGCATCAGGTAAATAAATATCACTATTTGCTTATAAAGCCTGTAGGCTGTCATATTCGTTAACGTGTGAATTTCAATAAAAAGTCTTTGGTTTCCTGTACAAAACCAATATGTTGGTGTGAAAAGCCAGAATTTTATAATTTTTTGAGTATTTATGGACATCCCCCTTTTTGAATTTACATTGGGGTTCGGGATTTTTGTTAAGACTTTCTTAGTTTACATTTCTATAGTGAAATGCATTTAAATCTTCACTGAAACTTTGCAAACACATTTTTGCACAGAGTAAATGGAAACGATTATGTAAGAAAAAGACAACGGCACATTCCAGAATCAGTTTATTATGAAACCTTTGCTCGACACTGTGTGGTATCCAACGAAAATTATTAATGTTTATACTATGTGCGTCTGTAAAATTACATTATGTAGCCAACTGTCTTTCACAGAAAATGTTTACCAAAGCAAAGAATAAACAAATTCCATGTTGGCAACTGGTTACTAATTTAGGAATGTTGTAACACAAGTCAGTTGCACGTTGTTGTGTTTTATTCGTATTCGAAGTGAACCAAAACCATTGTTTACTGTATTAAAAAAAATTAATGTGATTCAGCTTCCCTCTTGATAAAATTTATTCATAACCTTTACCTCTTTAGTCCAGACTCAAGTTAGCATTGATTTTGTACATATAGAACTGAAAGTCAAGGATCATAATGATGTGAAAGGGTCTTCTCGGATGGTTTCGCAAGTTTCAGATATAAACTAAATGCCATTTTGGTATTGACACTGCCTGAAATGCTTCAACATAAACAATCAAAGATTTTTTTTTTTAAATCTAGAGCTATTCTTTTGATTTTAATGTTTCCTTGCAGTTAGTTCAATAGCCTATAAAACATTTGAGGCACTTTGTATGTAAGTTTCTCCTGGTATAACACATGTACTAAACATCCGAAAAATAAATTATCTTCTTCTTAATTCGCTGCAAGTAAATTTGACGGCGAAATGAACATTGATGTATGTCACTGTAAACATTTCCTTCGTATGTTGTCAATCTTTTGATATCGGTTCAGATCAAAATGATCATAGCAATTTAGTAACACCATAGCCATACAGAAAAATGGCGAAAAGAAAAAAAATTCAATAAAACACTACTTATAAAAACTAAAGATTAAGCAACACAATCAACCCAAAATCCAAGGGTGAACTTAGAAGCTCCAAGTGGGCAGCGGTTCCTTCTCCAGTGGTGGCAGACGTTGTGGTAGTGATGACGGGGTTGTGGCTACGACAAGTCAAACATATCCGTGGTCACCAGTGACACAGAACGGTCAACGAAGTCATGATGGCGTCCGTAAAACTGTCGAAATAATGACATCAAGTGTATCATTTCGAAATCATGATATGAAACACAAGCCCTGGAATATAGTATCAACCTAGAGATATATTAGAAGCCATTTAATAATGTATATAATTTCAAGTTCTTCTACACTACTTTTGTTATCCATTTAATTGCCTGCATTAATTGAAAAATGTTCTTCAATATTTTATTCTGATGCCTGCATTAATTGAAAAACTCTTTTGCAAAATTGAATATAGAATAATGCCAAACTATCGTCTTTAAGTGAACATCCATGCAATTCTAATAATCCTTTATATAAGCAAGCAAGGAGTGACCTTTCATATAACAAATTGTACTTGTATGATAATGAATATACAAGTAATTTGAAATGACTGTTGATAATCAGTATTACATGGATTTGGCTATTTTTCTAGGTCCTTTTTATCACATAGCTCTTCAATTGTTTCGTTTCTTATACATCCTTGGGTTCCAAATATTCGGCTTTGATCGTTCCTGATGAAGGTAAATCCATAAAACGCATCGGACTCATGAAACTCATAACGTGTTTTTACAGCACTGGGTCGATACTTATGCTGGTGGAAGATCAGTCCCCGAGGGTGTCATCAGCTCAGTAGTCGGTACCTCGGTACTGTCATGATTTATAACAAACTTTTCTAAAATTGTCCGTTTATAAATTTGGAAATTATAAAGAAACTCCCTCAGGCAAAATTGACATTAGATGGATTTGGCGTTGCTGGTGAAGGTAAATCCAACAAAGCGATTCGGACGCATGAAATTTATAACGTGTTGTTTTCATTTATAAATAGTTTATGTTAATTCGGCATTCTGACAAGAATAAAACTTCTTTGTCTAATTTCAAAAACTATATCATTTCTTTACAAATTTGGATCTAACCATCAGAATAAAAACGATAGAAATGTATAAAGGCATATCTTTTCAGAGTGTCAGAGTGGGAGAAACAAACAAGGTTATTACTTTGTTAAGTAATCAAGAATGCATATGACAAAGACTTTTTAGAAATTATGTATTGATTTGACTGCTGCAATGAATCTTTTATATGAGCACGTATAGTGGGACCAATATTAAATTGTTTTCTCTATAAATGTTTTTTTTTTATAAAAAGTAATATACTGATTTACAATTCAGGTATCCTAACTCAGACAAACCACAAACCATGGTTGATATTACAGCAGGGAAATACTTTATTCAGAACAAACTCAATGGATTCCGCTTATTTTACAACGATGATCGAGATGAGCTTGGGTGCTTCGACGGACAGATGTTTGAAGATCAGTTGTGGTTTATTTCAAAAAAATCTAACGGTTATTATTCCATTGTAAGAGACCGGAAGCATTTATGTTACGACGGCTGCACATTGTCGATGACGGATGTAGCTCGTGACAACTCCCTCTGGGTTTTTGAAGAAGACGGCGAAAATAAAGGCTTCGTTCGCATCATTAATAAGGTATACAACGACTACGTTTTCTATGCCGCAGAGGAAGACGAACTAAACGGAAGTGGAGATGAAAATGATGATCAAGTGTGGTTACTAATACGAAAAAGTGATTAACTTACTTTGTTGTAAGATCGCAAATTCTCATTTGTTTTATTATTGTCGGGGACAAAATAATTGCTGGTGACATGTCTTTTTTCTTCCTTAAATTTGTGTGGAAAACATAATTGCTGTATGTATTATTGGGATTATTGTAGATCATAAGATGAAATAAGGAATTCCATTTAAGTTCCGTCTAGTTTAAAGATCTTTTCTTCGAATGTGTATGTTGTCTGTGAGATAAAACCTTCTTTGATTTGAAATTAAATATTCAAAACGTTTTGTTTATACATTCGTAATTTCCAAATCAGTTTTAAAATTATTTGGACGAGATAAGTTGGTTTGTAACAATAAAACAATACGAAGTTATGTCTGCTGTTTAGATGCCATGTTGGCCTCACTTTTAAGATAGACTAGATCACATTATAGTCAGTTTCTTTTTATTTATGGTTAGTACGATTGAAAAGATAAACAATATTACAACCTTTCTAGAAAAGTTAGTAATTACATAAAATACATTTATGAAGATCTAATTTCATTGGGACAAACAAGTGGTATTGTAATACTTGAGTTATGGTTTATATTCTAAATTCTATATTGTATGTTTCAAAGCTGCCATTCTATTGACCTTCTAAAGCTTACTTTATTGCGCGAGATTTTACAATGTTTAAAAAACATTACATATTTTCATTTCCTTTTTTTTTCCATTTCTTCGGGGTTTAAGTTTTTATTCGGTGTCCAATTTTCAAAATGATTCCCATAGAACAACATCACGCAAGAAAAATCATTTGTCTCAATGTACGTATGATACAGTTGAATAAAACAAAACGTCGACTTAAGGATAAGTTTTTTTCTCTTTGTTCTTCAAACGACTCAAATTTCAACAAATCAACTGACAACACATTAGTAAGATTTGATAATTTCATTTTTTCAATAAAAAAAGATACACAAGCTTGGATTGTCACAATATGACTTTATGATAATGTAGGCCACAAGTTAAAGTGGTTAGGTATAGTCCTACCTCAATCCTGTCATTTCTTCCTACACTTTATAACTTTTTTTAAATAACAGGTTCACGGGTTGTACAACCCTACTGGCTGATTTGTTTATGTACTCATATGAAGCACAATTCATACATAACCGTCTCAAAGACACAGCATCTTACAAAGTTCATTAATTACACCTTCAAATATATTGATGATATCCTGTCACTCACTAACCCACTTTTCAGTCAGTGCTTGCATCTCGTATATCCCAGTGAATTTGATATTAAGGAAACTACTGAAACTGAAAGGTTTGCTTGATATATTAACCTTTTTCATCAATATTGACACAAATGGACGACTTAAGACAAGAATGATGGGTCCTCGGTGGCTGGTAGTCTACGAATTCATCTTCTGTATCACTAGCCTGTCAACACTGAGGTGGCAAATTCGAATCCCGCCCACATGTGGCAGTTGCGTTCGACTGCGATATTAATTGAAAGGATTGCAAATTTCCTGCGGATAATCCGGCATCCTCCGACAATAAAAACTGACTACCATGATAAAACCAATAGTGCTTAGTGTGGTGTTAAACACCAAAAATCATTCAATCAATCTTTCAAACAATTAACTATAACAAACGTGATTATTTCAAATTTTCAATTGTCTACTTCCCGTTTCTCGGCAGTAACATATTCCCTGTCCCATCGTATGGCGTTTAAATATCTTAATTTTATACGTAACGCTCGTGTATGTCCCTACTAGATGGACTGTAATCCTATCACAAAAGCTGTGCCAATAGAGTAATGAGGGAGAACGACCGAAATGGACACTACATGTACATAAGTTTAACGTCGTGGGTTCGTATGGCTGATGATGTATGCACAGCAGAAGCTTACCCTAACCCGGTAGGAGCATCCGATCTCGTTCTTTTGGAGTTCATGCGATTCCAACAGTTTTGATATCCCTTGATTTGTATCTTCTTAGTGGATACATGAGTTTTGAACATCGGTAAACTACTGTTGCCTCTAATTTACGGCATTATTGTTGAACCAAAATCATATTACTAGTACATAATTCATGATAAGCGAGTTTATATTATCACAAGAAACCATTAATTTTCTACTACTCTTAAAAGAGAGGCGAAAGTTACCAAACTTCAAAGGGACATTTAAACTCATATGTCGCAAAAAAACTGAGAACGCCATGCCAAAAAAAAAAAAGAAAACGACCAAAATACAAACAACAGTTTAGAAAACTGATCTCGCAAAGTCATTTCTTAAAAAAATAACTTCCAAAGAGAAATAACTCTGAATTACTAGTATTCTTCAACATTTTCGCTTGCTTCATTACAGGCTAAAAGTATATTAAATGCAATTATAAGTCACTTCTTTGAAACTGTTCCCGCGCGAGTTATTAAAACATAATACAATCTAATGATTCAAATTATGTTCAAAATATACAAAAAAGTACCACCTCAGAGAAAAGTTTAAAGTTAGGCCGATTTAAGCAAGTATCAAACAAAATTGTAAGATATTCTCAAAAAATACGAACCCCCAAATTTAAGTGTTGACACAGAGATATGTCTCGCCTGTCCGCATAAAATTCAGAAAAAGACAATCTGATGGACAGCAACATTGCTTATTAATTCGAAGTCGCTGAACCATGATCTTGTGGGCAGGGCCTTGAAATGGTCGACAAACTGAGATGTACTGATAGTAATGCAACCTTTTACAAAATATCATTGATCTGTCACAAGTAGTTCTTATCAAACTGACTTAAGCAGAAAACTTAACATTGAAAATTGTTGATTGATTCAAAGTCATTGGACCTCAGGAGCAGGGCTTCAAAATAGTGGTCAAACAGATATGTACTGATAGTAATGCAACTTCATACAAAAATCATTGATATTTCACAAGTAGATCCTATCAAACTAACTCAAGCAGAAAACTTTACATTGAAAATTGCTGATTTATTCAGTCACTGGACCATGTCCTAGGGGCCAGGGCCTCAAAATAGTTGTCAAACTGATATGTACTGATAGTAATGAGACTTCATACAAAATATCATTGATCTATCACAAATAGATCCTATCAAACTAACTTAAGCAGAAAATTTAACATTGAAAATTGCTTTTTAATTCAAAGTCACTGGACCATGACTTAGGGGGCAGGGCCTCAAAACAGTAGTCAAACTGATGTGTACTGATAGTAATGCAACTTCATATTAAATATCAATGATCTTTCACAAGCAGTTCCTATCAAACTAACTTAAGCAGAAAACTTAACATATATTTGCAAAGTATTATTAAAATCTTGCCACGCCTAAAAACATCAATCTTAATGAGGAATGTCTCCACATGTACCATTGTGCTGTTATATAATTAAGATAATTTTGGAAAATATTATTGAGACTAATACTATTTTTAAGGAGGAAGAGATTACCTCATATGTAAAAACTGACAACGCCATGGCTGAAAAAAAGAAAAAGACTAAAAGACAAACAACAGTATTCAAAACACAACATAGAAATTTTAGGGAGGAAAAGATAAACTCATAGGTTGAAAAAAAACTGACAAAACCATGGCAAAAAAAAAAGGGAAAAAGACCAAAAGAACAACAACAGTATTCAAAACACAACATATAAAACTAAAGTTGCAAAGTCATTTCTTAAAAAAAACTAACTTGCAAAGAGAAATAACTGAATTATTGTGCAACATTTTCGCTTGCTTCAACGTAATACAATGTAATGATTCAAATTATGATTAACATATACAAACCTTTAGTTTAAAAGATTTTGCACAAAAGACTTTGCGACTTTCGTTTTCAAAAACTCAGGAAAAGCCGGAGATGAATATGGCATATTTGAATCTAAAGTTAGCGAGAAAACTCATACCTTTCGCTAATTATTTTCGATCAAATATTATCAGAAAAATAAACACCTGAACAATTCAAATCTGACAAATAACACCAGTTTGTGGAAAGGGTAAAGATGACAGAATATTAGATAAATATCAGGCCATAACAGTCTCTTCTGTTTTGGAAAAACTATTTAAACTATTTTTCTCCTTGAAAAAATTAGACCAACTCAAAAGTCAATTATCACAATAATTTGGTTCGGCCTTATCCCCTCTATGGCGGCTCTACTGGTATCAGAAGCAAAAATGTATGCCAAACGAATGCTTGAAATTCTTATTTTTCGACATCTTCAAATAATCAAAAAGCTTTTGACTTGGTGATTGAGAAGCGGAAAATACCGACGGGATATTCAAACTCATAAGCCGATGACAAACTGACAACGCCATGGAAAAAAAAGGAAAAACGACGAAAAGACAAACAACAGAGCACAAAACATAGAAAGCTAAAGACTTAGCAACACAAACCCCACCAAAAACCGGGGCTCGTTTTGCTGTAGAAGAATGTACTTCGAACAACCTGAAAAGATAACCTCTTAATCTGGGTCTCATAACAATAAAGGCAATTGTCTTTAAAAACCGATTAAAAATCGAAGTCGGTAACTATTACTAGTAACTTAAAATCACAAATACACAAAGACAATAAAATGCTCCATGAGGCGCAGCTTGATACGACCGCAGAGGTCGAACCCTGAATAGTTGGGGCAAGTATGGACACAACATTCAAGCTTGATACAGCTCTGAATTTGGATTGTGATTAAATATTTGACACAGCATAGGTTTCTGACACAGAATGAATGTGGTCTAAGAACTTAAAATTTTAAATTGGACATTCACCTATTATGGTCCAATATCCAAAATCTAAATACATGGTTAGATTCAGCATATCAAAGAACCCCAAGAGTTCAATTTTGATGAAATCAAACAAAGTTTAATTTTGGACCCTTTTGACCTCAATGTGGACAAAGTTGATAACGGGCCCAAAAATCAAAAATCTCAATACATGGTTAGATTCAGCATATCAAAGAACCCCATATATTCAATTTTGTAGAAATCAAACAAAGTTTAATTTTGGACCCGATTTGGACCAACTTGAAAACTGGGCCCATAATCAAAAATCTAAATACATGTTTAGATTCAGCATATCAAAGAACCCTAAGAATTCAATTTTGTTAAAATCAAACTAAGTTTAATTTTGGACCCTTTGGACCTTAATGTAGACCAATTTGAAAACGGGACCAAAATTAAGAATCTAAATACACGGTTAGATTCGGCATATCAAAGAACCCCAATAATTCAATTTTGATGAAATCAAACAAAGTTTAATTATGGACCCTTTGGACCTCAATGTGGACCAATTTAAAACGGGCCCAAAATCCAAAAACTTAATACATGATTAGATTCAGCATATTAAAGAACCCCAAGAGTTCAAGAATAAAACCCCATTGAAATTGGTCAAGAAATAAGCAATTTATACAAAGTATCTTCTTTTGCACAATACTGTGCAATTGAATATTTCTTGCAATTGCGCAATACTGTGCAATTGAATATTTCTTGCTATTGCGCAATACTGTACAATTGACAATTTCTTGCTATTGCACAATATTGTGCTATTGGATATTTCTTGCTATTGCGCAATACTGTGCAATTGAAGATTTCTTGCTATTGCGCAATACTGTGCAATTGAAAATTTCTTGCTATTGCACAATACTTATTATATAATAATTTACACATCCTGTTTGGTGTGTATCTCCTGCCATATCATTATTATTTGCTTTTAAATATAAATCAGAAATAAAAACTTAAAATGGAAAATTTTAAAGAAAAAAGGAAAAAAAAATCCCCCAAATTTTTGAACCCCTTATGATTCATCACCCCAAACTCAATCCCAGCCTTCCTTTGAGGTATGGTACCTTGCAGTACAATTTCAGAGATCCATACACTTGAACACAAGTTATTGTCTGGAAACTAGAAAATGCTTATTTTGGCCCTTTTGGCCCCTAATTCCTAAACGTTTCAGGCAATTACCCCAAACTCAATTCCAGCTTTCCTTTGTGATATGGAACCTTGTAGTACAATTTCAGAAAGATCCATACACTTACACACAAGTTATTGTCATGAAACTAGAAAATGCTTGTTTTTGCCCTTTTTGGCCCCTAATTCCTAAAATTTGGAGGCAATTACCCCAAAATCAATCCCAGCATTCCCTTTGTGATATGGAACCTTGTGGCACAATGTCAGAGATCCATACACTAACACACAAGTTATGTCTGGAAGTTACAAAATGCTTATTTTGGCCCCTTTTGCCCCTAATTCCTTAACTGTTGGTACCATAACCCCAAAATCAATCCCAACCTTCCTTTTGTGATATTGAACCTTATGTTAAAATTTCATAGAGATCCATTCACTTAAACTAAAGTTAGAGTGCGAAAACCCATGCGTCTTGGACGACGACGGCGCCGGATGACGACGACGGCGGCGACGACGCCAACGTCATACCAATATCGACCACAAAAATTTTTTGCGGTCGTATAAAATAGCAGCCTACTGGTCTTTGTCAAGAGGAATAGTTATCATAGACTAAAACGCATGCATTAGAACCTGATAAGGACAAAACGATTACTTGCCAAAAAGACTGCGCACATATCACATTTTATCCTTTGATCACGGTAGGGATTTTTATCATTCAGAAGTACCTTATATTTGTAATTCACAATTATATTACAAGACTGGAAATGTGTCGCATAAGTAATCTGATGACTGAATAAAAATAATATAGATCAACATAAAAAGACAAACAATAACGAAAAATAAGTAGTCCAGATATGGTCGTATCATTGATTGCCCTGTCAGACTTACATGTATCCCTCATAACCATTCTTTATACCCAGTATATAATTACCTATTACTTACCGTACGATATAATCACTAACACTTTAATTTCATTACTGAACCATGAAAATTACAGATGAACATGTTCACCAAATTATTTTTTTCTACATAAAATCTCTTTAAATAGAACTATTTTTATCTTATTTTTCCACAACATTATTGACAGGTTAGACATGGTAAGTGAAACTCCTGTTCCAATTGTTTTAGGAGTTGCAACAAAAAAGAATCTGTAAATTAGGGACCTGGAGAAAATATTTGTAACAATGTTGTTTCTAGCTTACTATTACTTTTTAATTTTTCAGCCATATTATTGGATATGTTGGGTACCTTATATCAATGTGCAGTTTGGGGAGCTTAGATTGACAAGCAAACTTACTGCTTGCTTACATTTTGGAGAAATGGTCAAGATAGGTAAGGGGTTTAACATTATTTCATTCTTAACCTACCATATAGCGGATTATTTTCATGGGGTGCCTATTTTCGCGGATAAATAAAAATCGAGAAAATAAATGCCGTTAAAATTTATGCATACATTCAGTACTTTTTAATAGCTAAGCTTCTTGTGAACGATCTATGTTTTATTGGTCGGCAGGTCAATAACGGTATATGTTGGTTTTAACAATGAAGTGTCAAATAATATAAGAATGTAAAGTACTCTGTCAGGTATTTTACCCTTATTAATTAGTGTCAAATTATATAAGAGTTTAAAGTCACTCTTGATAATTTTATAAACTAATTAGTACATCAAAGGTCCAGTCGATTGTGTAACTAATCAACCATAACATTTACAAGAAGTTTGTACACCTGTGATAGAGAAATAATTATCTAAGTTACCAGTATTATACTGATTAACTATATCAGAATATAATCAATAAATAAGCCGTCATTCGGGAAAAAAAATCATTTAACCATAACAATAGACACTTGTTCGATTGTCAATTTTTACAACTTTTTAACTGCAACCATTTCATTATCCACGAAAATAATAAGCGTCCAAATTTTTTCATAAACTTTGTTGCCCCTGAATCCAAATGGATCTGTGTAACTCACAAATAGTACCTGTTTGCTTGAATGGCTTTTCCATTTAAATATAATTCTTCACTAAATAATTGCCACTTGTCGTTAAACAAGCAACAATCAATGAATCAACCTTGTAAATCTGTTATATATAAAAAGACAAAGTTTTGTAAAGTACTTTTATTTGAAACAGGAAGACACACACAGTCTAAAGATGTACATCCTGTCAACAACAGCTGTTATACCATATTGAACCTAATATTAATATGCAGTGCCTTAAAAGACATTCAGTTTGAACTAAAAGGGGAACTGCTTCATACATACATATTTTAACATTATTCATTTTTTCTTAATAATTTTACAGAGCAATACCTTTGTGTGGACGTAGGACTATATTAAGTCTAACATGGTAATAGAATAACCTTTTACAATAGACTCTCATTATATCAATGGAAAGGGACCATTCTGGCAATTTTGGCCCAAATAAATTTAAAAATAACTGATGTATATGTATTGATGTTCTAAAGAGTTCAAATAATTTTATATAATGAATGTCAACATTATCTTTTATTTGGTAAAAGATTTAATAATAACATCATGCCTCTTAACTAGAAGAAACAATTTTGATCTGAAGTTTTTCCTACTTCTGAAAAATAATACAACAAAAAGAACAGGCTATCAAGAGAATTATAAATCAATGATTTTAGTAACCTAGAGATCATGGCTTGGTTTTGTTCACTACTAATTATTCAAATGTTGCCTTACAGCAATTCAAATCAGACAGCTTGAAAGTAATTATATATCTCTAGCTTTTTACAAGTATTGTGGAGGTAGATAATTTATTTAAAAATACTAACAGAAAGAACAGCCATAAAAATGTCTGCTAAAAAAATATGATACTCATATAACAAAATAAATATTTAGCCTCTATCATTTAAATTTTACAAGTTTCAAGTGCAGCAGGAAATTTCCTTTGCAATTTTATTCTCTAGATTCTGATCATTAAAACAAATATTAAAAAAAAATTTTTTTTTTTTTTGCCCAAAGTTTAAATTTTGTGATTTCCAATGCATAAGGTTTTATTTTCACATTTTTGTGTTCTTGTCTGTAATTAACCTCATACATGTACCTGCAAATTTTTGCATGGGGATATTTTGCAATTCTAACTTGATTAGAAATTCAGGAAATGCTAAACAAGTATTTTATTATGGAAAATTTGTAAACTAGACATAAAATGAACTGGCCAATAAAAAAAATAGAATTTGCACCTTTTACTGTAAATCTTACCTATAAAGTGTTAAATGAGTTTTTTTTCTTTAATTTGGTACTTTATTTGGTACAAGAATAAAAACTTGCAAGTTAAATTCAATCTGAAACAAAAATTTTGAACGATCCTATACCTTTAAACATAGTGAACATTAAATATCACAAATAATTTGGTATCAACTTCAAGACAGAAAACAGAAGCGTTAGTGTTACAAATCTTTAAATTAATAGTGAAATCAACAATCTATTTCTTTTTCTAACAACACATTTTTGAAGTAGTATATTAGTGAATGTATCTAATTTCAATGGAAACAGGTCTGGAACAAGCACATTTTATAAACGTTTTCTCTGCTTAAAACAAAACAACCTTTTAAATAACAAATGTAGCAATGATCAAGTTGTGACAAAGCAACTGAAAGACTTCTTATGCTGCAAGTAATGTTAAATGTAACCATGACTCTTGAAAAATGGGAGCAACTCTAGCTTTTCTAAAAAGAACTGCATGTCTTTCATTTTAAGATACAAACTATGTTGTATTCAGCTATTGCACAAAAAAGGAAATTAATGAACATAAATTTTCACATTTCTTGTTTGCATGGAATATACTTTTAATTTCAAAATGCATCCCTAAACGTTCTATTTTTCAGTCAATCTTACTTGGATAAAACAGTAACAGTCAAGCCATTACAAATTTTTACCCATTTTTTATCCTACAAAATGCCAACCAACCTGACTGACAATATATCAAACCTTAATTACAAAACAAGAATTTATTAATTCAAAAGTTGTTTTGCTAGTCTAAAAAAACAATCATTTGAATAGGTTAAAATTGGGTTTATGCAAGTATAACAAATTTTATCCAACCACTGTACCAGTGGTCCTATATTATTTACATACAACCTGTTAAAACAATGTACACAGAACAAATAAAAATACACAAAATGTCACAACACTGAACAATTATCACATTGACGATGATTTATGTATAAATATTACTTATTTCAATCAAGTCTAAGTTATGCCTATAAAGAAGTTAAAATAAAGACTAAATAATGTCAGAATAATTGAAAGTTTATCCTGACCAATGCAGTTAGTATACTGAAATTGCCTTCCATTATTTATTCAAATTTGATTCTGTTTCTTTTAAAATAATTTTGAATTCAGCAATTTTTGTTTTCATATTGCCAATAGCAAAATTATTATAAAGATAAGAAAAATTATTGCACACTTCTATACAATATTTGTCGCATATTGTTTTTTGTAAACATTTTAATGTTGCATGCAGCATACTACATGTATCTAAATTTCAATAATTCCTAAAATCAAATTTTCTCCTCAATAGTTCTAAAATCTATAAAGCAATAAAACAAAGGAATGTAAAGCAAAATAATTGATATGTTTATTAAACTTTTTATATAATTTTACACCTTAAAATTCTGCATTTGTGAGGAATGTTTTCCTAGAAATTATTTACAACAGATAAATATTTTGATTGCCGCTCATTGCTTCCGAGAGAAAAGTGAGCAATTAAAAAATCTTGAAATCTAAAACGGTAATCCCATTGGATATATATTTAATGTTATAAAAGTTTTAATTCATAGAGGGATTATTATCTTAGTCTCAGATTGTATATCTTATTATCAACTTTATCTAATAAACACATATGAAGTGTGTTATTAAAATTGTTCTTACATAAATAGTTGAATTATTTTTTTTATGAGTGTTAGGATGGGTTTGGATGTTTTCATAAGCTTAAAAGCTCCAAATGATATGAGTTACAATTGTATGTATTATGTGTTCTAAATTTATTGAGATTAAATGTCAAAATGCCCATCTGGTGCAGCAAAATTGGTACCGTTTATATTATCAACCATCCTTGAGAACAAAGTTAGTAAATTCTTACTTTGTATCTAAGAAAAATTTGGAAATGTTGTGAAACAATGATAAAAACAATAACAATTTTTTTAAATAAAATATGTTGCTGCAGTAATCTTTTTCATTTTACTTTCCATTGATATTCTATTTAAGCATATTTTTCTCATTTTCTTCCTAACATTCAGCTTATGGTCAGCTGGTTCTTTTTTAAAAAAGTCACTGTTAGCTTTTGCATAATTTTCCTTGAATTTAAATATTAAATAATCTTATTAAATCTAACAGTTATAAAGTGATTCACTGACAAGCTGCAGTGTTCTTACAATGTCAGATGGTATTTGACAGGGGAAACAAATGAATGAATACACAACAGTCACTTTAAGTTTTAAATATTAAATGATACAAATAAAAATTTTATTAACATATAGAATTTTTGCAGCATTATTTCCCCTTACTCAACTGTAAACAACAAACAAATCATGTGTGAAACAGACAATTTACACATTTATCAGTCATACTCTGAACATTAAGTATTTACAAAAAAATTAAAGCACTATAATAAATAAAATGGTATATAGATAATTTTACTCTCTGTTCCTCTAATGTACACATTTTCAAAGCGCAAACTGTGAAAAATAAAATTTTTTAATAAAATTTCAACTGGTTGGTCTTTTCCTACCTGTACTCTCTTTTTACATCCATGTGGAAGTGCATTACAATCATTAAAGCCTTAATGCAAATTTTATTTACGAGACTTTACTGTTACTATATTTCCCTACTTGTGATATTTGAGGATTTTGATTCCAAAAACTTGTGTTTTGTTCAAATGATTTCACTGAAAATTCAATCTACAAAATTAACTAACTTCATTGTATTTTTTTGTTTTAGCAGTATTTCGTTTGACAAATTTCATGGATGGTAGTTTTTTAAGGGAACAGTACATTAAATTCAAATTGAATGTCACTATAGCTTTTGATTAATTTTAATGAACCTTGAAGTACATGTGTACCCTTCTCAAATACATAAATTTTTAGTGAAAGTGCACATGAAAATAATCCAAATACAGGAACTGCCAAAATGTTAACATAGTGTGTGCTTTGAAAAGAAAGCAAATGTACAAGCAAGTCTTCTATCTAACATATAATGATGTGCAACTCATAATTATTTTATGATTCAATCATGATTTATGTAATGTATAAAAATGAATGATAAAAATATTCTTTATAAAAAACAATCTTTATTTCTAATTAATTCCCCTCTCTCCCTTTTCCCCCCAAAAAGCCAACTTTATTTCATTCCTATTATAAAACCTTTGTGTAAAAGCATAAAAATATTTAACACTATAAATATAGCATTATGCCTTACTTTATGTAGATACTTTCCTCCATATTTCTCATCTGGCAAATAATTTTATTTCATCATTTATCTTCTCTACCATGTAAACACACTTAACATTGTAAATGTCAACAAGTTATGTCCAAGGATATTTCTATAGATATGGCTAGGTATTTATGTCCTTTTCATTTGTATTAACACATGAATTGTTTGAATGAATAAAATAGATGTGAATAAATACAAACAATAAGCACCATTAATCATTCCAACAACTTCTTTGCTAAATAAGGACATTTTTTTTTCAACTGGACACTAACTAATCCTTCGCATAATCTTATCTTCATTGTACAAACAATCCAACAGCTTGTGGTTAAGCTTAAAAAAAAAATAAATTCAGGTTTGTAACACAATACCCAAAAAGTGAAAAAAATGTATAAATAATAAAACTTTCACATGATTTAAAAAGAAAGATTACAAATTTCTCCGTATGGTGATAACAGTATTTAAATGGACATTGTAGAATCGTCCCACTCTAAATCTCCCATTTTCTGTTTTCTTTCTGTTTCCTCCTCCTCTGAACTATCGCTGTTATCATGGTAACTACTGATATCATCTTCTGAATCACTGTCATCCTGCAATGGTTTTCTAGCTTCTTCTTCATAATCAAATACCTGAGAAATTATAAAAGAATATTCATAGGTATTTTTATCCAGAAGCAGTTACTGGTTTTAAATGACTTCTTTCACTAATGCAAATACTCCTTAGCTATAGATCAATCTGGAGTTGTTTTTTATGAATAAGTTATACAGGTCGTATTATAGAACAAATCACTTGTGTTCCTGTATTTCTAATGTAGAACTGTGGATTCATTACTATTTGTAGGATACCAACGTTTGTGGATTTCGTCAGTACATGTGAATTAGGAATTTAAATTTTCTATAGGCTTGTATACAGATTTTGGCAAAACCACCAGATAAAATATCCATGAAAACACAATTCATTCCTCATCCTCGAAAAATTGGTACCAATGAAAATAAATGAGTCCAAAGTAATACAGGAAAATATCAACATCAAACTTGAAATTCACAATAAGGCCAAATAAAAATATATGTGTGGTTCCAGTTACGTCCTGGAAAAAAATAGGGTCGGTAGGTTGGCATTTTTTTTTTTTTTTTTTTCATCATGGATTGTCAAAAATCTGGACAAAAAATTGTGTTTTCACCAAGTCCGTATCTGGTATTATACACGCCCATACCGGAAGTTCATAATTTTATATGTTTGGCTGTAAAATTAAGAGACATGTTACATTTTTAGTTAATTTAGTGGCATTCTGTTAACTAATTGTTGCATTTTTAGCGGATGGGGATACATTTAATAGAAATTCAGATGAAAGAAATCTGTGAATTTAATTATCAAAGTTCACATTCCCAAAAATGGGTAACTGGAACCACACATTTATTTTCATTTGGCCTGAAAAGATGTCAATGTAACATGCCTGAGTAACATTTGTCTACTAAGTAGAACTTTAATAACTTAAGAGTTGCCATCCCTTGATGTGATATAAATACAGTCTATTCCAGTTATTTGCATAGCCTATTTGTCAGACAAAATTATGCAATTAAGCCAAGTATGCTTATATCTGATTACAGAGTCAAATTATATCGATAGTAAAGATCAGTAAACGAAATCCCTGTTCAGGAAAGATGAAGAGCCGTGATCCACTTGCAATGTATTGAATGATGATTTATTCTAATAAAAGTTATATGTCTGATATCATATATTTTATTGTCTTTTAATTCTTTCAATAAAGTTTATTAACACATTTTGTTTTAGTTTTTTAGTGTACTGATATTTCCTTTACCTGGGATATAAAAATAGAACCAATTGTTCTAAAAATAGATTTGTTTCTATGACCCATATGTACAATGAAACATTATTACCCTTTAGTTAATAAAAACTGTTCAACAATGCTACCCAGTTTATTACCTTTTTTAATAATAAATGTGTAATGTAGTGCCTTTCATATCAATATTTACTGCTTGCAGTAATGTAACACTGTTTTTTTTTACCTCAATAGTTTCCCTATATGCAAAGCGGTAGTGGGGCCCTTTACGGGTTACTTGCTTGATGCGAGTGTTGGAACGTGAGAAAATATAATAATTGGAAGTACAAATCAGATGGTCTTTCAAAGTGAATTAGCAGAGTCATTGTTTTTAAAATTCATCACAAAGGTAATTTATCAAAAATGTTTGAAATCCAATCAATAATTAACAGCTTTTGAGAGAGAATGGTCATGTTTTTACAACAATAAACCTCTTCTACATTTTTATTACCTCGAGGCTTAAAATAGAACAAGGGAAAAAATATCGTCAGTTTTAACTGAGCATATCTAGCTGGCAATTATTTTCTATGCAATTAACAGAAAGGCCACTTGTTAGGCTATGCAGATAACCGGATAATTTAACATTAGATGCATGGGAAATGGTTTTTGTGCAGGAGAAAAGTATGCAATTAACCGAATAATGTTATTAAGGGGTATGCGATTAAGCATCATCAACTGTACAATCTATCTTATAACCAATTTTACTTCAATATAGTGGTTGAAGAAAACTAAAAAAAGTGATAAAGTTGAATAAGAACATGAAAAAAATAACAAGTTAAACAGATATATGTGTATTTTTTTTTGGTGATATGGAACAAAGTTTGGTATTCATTTATTATGATTATGAAATTCAAATCACTAACAAGGTATAAATAATAAATATTTAATATTTATAAAAAAAAATATAAAACTGATTTTAGTGTGCTTGACCTATCTTCATGAAAAATAACCTCTACAGGTGTATAATGTTACATAAAATATAATACCTCTTTCTCCATTGGATTTTCGGTGATATTTAGTTCAGTATTGTCCCATTCCATATCTAATTTGTCTTCCACCTGGACAACTTGGGTCTTCCTGTGTGTAGCTCTAATCCTGATTACACCCAAGATAATCATAAACATCAGAAAACCAACACACACAACAATAATGGCTACCATACCAACATCTGAAATATAAATAAAGCTATGTTAACAACAAGGCTTCAATGATTCAGGAACCTATATTAAATTCAGTTCACTGGTCTAATTGGAATTTTATTACGTTAACATTTGTATAGCAATTTTTTCATCAACAAAAAAATAAGATTTTTTTTATTTCGATCGAAACATTCACAAGTAATTTATAAATTACAGAAAAGCAAAAGAAACAGTCAAACCAAGATCAGCTGTTTTTGTTGCTCAGTGTTAAATAACTAGCATGAGTTTTAATAAGAAAACAATCAAAATGTTTCCACTATTACAAGATAATGATTTATAGTAATTCTAAAGGCAATAGCTATTCTTTTTAAATCTTGCTTCATCATTAAAAATTAAAATTCTAAATGGTAAAATTTTTATTTTAACTGACTATCCAAGATTTCAATATCCTAACTATATACTTACTTGGAGAAGAGCTATTAACCATTCCCATAGAGTTAACTGGCATGTTCATGTGTTTTGACTGTTGTACATGCTGTACAGATTTCTCAGCATGGGCAGCAACTGGCTGAATGGGTTCCTGGTGCATGGCTACAACCTGTAATGTAAATCAATCAAATTAAGAAGTCATCATCTAAAAATAATAGTATGATTTCAAAATTACATACATTGGAAAGTTCTGGGGGATCATGTCTGGTTGATTCAATACTGTGGATGCGTAATTATTCATGGGATACCACTTTTCATGTATTTCTTGGGTACAGGTGAACTCCAAATTTGAATGTTCAATGAAATTATAAATTTATCTATGAGGTTGTTTGCAGACTTTGACAAAACCACGAAATCAAATATCCACGAAAATATAAAGTTTTCCTCAATCCACGAAAATTTGTAGCCATGAAAACAAATGAATACATAGTAAGTATAAATTTTCCATCTCTTTGTATGCAGACTTTGTCATATCCATACAATTTTTTCTGAATCCATGAAAATTAAACCAACGAAAAAATAAACAATTCTTAAAAAGATCTTATTAAGCAGTTCATATGGTCATATGTTTTCCTTATAAAACCTTACTGTAATGTATAAATTTGAATTTTTGTATGTTTTCTGTTTTCAAAACAAAAGGGACTTGGTTAAAAAAAAGGGCAGTTAAGTAGCCATCTAAATTTTGAAAACACTTTTCATTTTATGCATAAATTTCAAAACAAAATACCATAACAGCCCACATCCCCTAAAATAGCTCTATATAAAAATTATATAAAAAATCATTAATATTTTCTAAAATAAGAAAATCAAAAATCTGAATGGGAGGACTGTTATGCATTTTCAAAATGGACTTTACCTTAGGGAGGAAAAATATATGCATGTCAACATTTTTAAGTGATGAAAAAGTTTTAAAATAAAATTTAATAATTTATAAAAGAGAATGTTAAGAGTTTCATAATACTCTAGCAACATATAAACTTAATGTGTATGCATTCTAATGCTATTGTTAATGTCACCCTTTATTCTAATACACTTGCCTTAATGAGGAAATCGTTACTGATAAATCTCCCATTCTGTGATGAACAGCTGAGTACAAACTTTCTGCTACTTAACATTTCAGCATTGCTATGGACATAGGTCACTCCTTGTAGGACCAACTCATAATTCTTCATTTTGTCAGCGTCTGTAATACACAACTCAATATGCTATCAAAGTATCAAAATATTCAATTACTGTAAACATTGATATTTTCATTGGTTCTTATTTTATATGCAATTTCAAATAAAATTGAGAATTGAAGCAGAGAATGTGTTAAAGAGACAAAAACCCGACCAAAGTGCAGAAAACAGACAAAGGCCACCAATGGCTCTTCAACACTGCTAGAAAATCCCACATCTGTAGGCTGGCTTCAGCTGGCCCCTAAATAATAATGTATACTAGTTCAACAAAAATGGATGTCACACTAAACTCCCAAACATATAAATGAACCAAAATTTAAAAAAACATACAAGACTAACAAAGGCCAGAGGTTCCCGATTTGGAAGCATAGACCTTTAGCACGGGGGTTACATTAGTGCATACACTTTTTGCACAAGGGTTAAATTAGTGCATAAACCTTTTGCACATGGGGTTAAACTCATAAATAAAACTTCTGCACACAGGTTAAATTCTAGCATAAACCTTTTGCATACAGGTTAAATTCTAGTATAAACCTTTCGCACACAGATTAAATTCTAGCATAATCCTTTTGCACACAGGTTAAATTTGCGCATAAACCTTTTGCACAGGACTTAAAACTCCTGCATCAAATGAAAAGGGTATCCTTCACATTATTGATTTTAACAAACTATTCATGCATTTGACGTGTTCATGAAATAAGCGAAAATAAAGACTGAGTGAAATTTCCACATTAACAGTAGTTTATTGATATAAAAAACCTAAATTAATGAGTATCAGCACAGCTTATATCACTAATATCAATAATAACCAATAATGGTCAATCTTGTATAAACTTCTTTATCGCTATTTTACGAATTTTTTCTTTGATCTAACTGACTGATAATTTCCTTTCTCAGCGGAGTCGAGTAATATGAAAACGGAGTCGAGTGATATGAAAATTATCGCTAGAAACTAAGGGAACACGTGCCGTTGTCAAGGAAATTAACAACGTCTTCATAGGTGAAATAGCGATAAACAGATTATCATTGGTCATCTCAACTCGATTGCTTTTCTCACTTTCGCCGTACCGGCTCAAGCGAGAAAATCATTCTCGTTGAGATAACCAACGATAATCTATAAATATCCCAGGTCATTACACCATCAAATATTTTTATACAAGAAATAATGTGATAAATATTTTTTAATTTTTGTACAAAACATATAAGTATACATAAGTGTCCCCTAAAACATTAATGAGGATGGCTTTTCTGTATTCAAAAGTTATCATCAATAAAGGAAGCATTGAATCAGAATTAATTTCCTAGATATTAGACCAAAAACATGCCAAGATTTTGATAAATGATAGATCTCTTTTTGTAATTGTTGTACAATACAAAATATACCTTAGTTTCACCTGAAAGATTGTTGTTGATAGGTTTTCTGTGTTGGAATGTTAATATCAATAAAGGCAAGTACATAAGAGTTTTGTTGTTTGAAATACATAGACTATCTGACACTTTAATATTACCAATGTATCAAATATTCTCTTGTATACTTCTTTAAGTGTCTTGTATGCAGATTCATTTATTTTCATGGATACAAATGTTTGGGGATTGAAGCAAAATTTCATCTTTGTGGAAATTTTATTTAATTGTTTTAGCAAAGTCTGCATACTAATCTTGACAAAATTTCTCCTGTATTGAACACTTAATCTCGTGGTGAACCTTTACCAACAAAATCAACTAAAATAAGTAACTGAGGAATAACAATGTTCATTCTATTCATATATCCTTACTTGTAATTTGTAATCCACTGTTTGTTTCACTGGATTCTAATTTCATGTTGAACTGTGACATGATATCTACAGGGACTGTCATATGTTCTACATGGAAATCAAGTGGAGGCTCTGCTTTGATTGTACATCTATCCAGTAGCAGGGCATCGTCTGGCACAGTTTTTTCTAATAAAATACATTATACATTTCTTCTTAATAGGCACATTTCATTTATGGTAATACTGTACACCAACTAAATTTCAAAACTTTCGAGTTTTTGTCTTATCTAAATACATGTATGTTACGAAAATTAGAAAATCTCTGACATAAACTGTCACAAAGTCGTCTAGAAAGGACTAACGTGAAAAATAAATCTGCGAAAATAAGATGGTTTACAGTATCATATATCAACAAGTTGACAAAAATCCACTTAGTTTTAAAACATTCATAAATAAATATCAAATTTACATTTTCATCTTTATATAGAATAAATAGTAAAAGTCAAACTGTTAAATAAAAATCTTTTAAAGTGTATTCTTGAACCTTTTAATTATCCTGAAAAATTTTCAAATGTTTTGCCCTATTTTACTTTGAGCAACAGTACATAATAAAATGCTCCGCTGGGCGCAGCTTGATACGACCGCAGAGGTCGAACCCTGAACAGTTGGGGCAAGTATGGACACAACATTCAAGCTTGATACAGCTCTGAATTTGGATTGTGATTAAATATTTGACACAGCATAGGTTTCTGACACAGAATGAATGTGGTCTAAGAACTTAAAAAAATTTTAATTTACCTATGTTGGTCCAATATCCAAAATCTAAATACATAGATTCAGCATATCAAAGAATCCAAAGAATTCAATTTTTGATGAAATCAAACAAAGTTTAATTTTGGACCCTTTTGACCTCAATGTGGACCAATTTGATAATGGGGCCCAAAAATCAAAATATATGGTTAGATTCAGCATATCAAAGAACCCCAAGAATTCAATTTTTGTTAAAATCAAACTAAGTTTAATTTTGGACCCTTTGGACCTTAATGTAGACCAATTTAAAAAACGGGACCCAAAATTAAAAATCTAAATACACGGTTAGATTTGGCATATCAAAGAACCCCAATAATTCAATTTATGATGAAATCAAACAAAGTTTAATTTTGGACCCTTTTAACCTCAATATGAACCAATTTGATAGCGGGTCCCACAAATAAAAAATCTAAATACATGGTTAGATTCAGCATATCAAAGAACCCCATATATTCAATTTTTGTTAAAATCAAACAAAGTTTAATTTTGGACCCTTTGGACCTTAATGTAGACCAATTTGAAAACTGGACCCAAAATTAAAAATCTAAATACATGGTTAGATTCTGCATAACAAAGAAATAAATGTGGTCAAAGATTTTACAAATCTAATACGCCATACTGTGCAATTAAAATATTACTTCTTGAAATTTTTCAATATTTGAAATTTGAAAAAAAAATAATATTTGAAGAATAATTCTTTTTAATTTCTGAAATCTGAAATGAGAAAAAATTGACCCCCCACAATTTCTTTTTATCCCCCCCTCTTTTCCCCAAAAAAATTCTTTCCCTCAAGATATGGTCATAATCTCCATTCAAATTTCCAATGGAGTTTGCAACCAGAATTACCCATTTAAATTTACCATAGTGCTAACTTAATCTATTTTATAATAGAATTTAAAATATTGTGCCAAATCTTTCATATGGATTTTTTTGTAAAAAAAAAAAAAAAAAGATGCAACATTTGCAGATATTTTTACTGGTTTTCCTTTATAAATATGCATTTCTTTAAACATAATTTAAAAGCAGTGTAAGGGAAGTAATCAAAACGTATTTGGATTACCTCCCTTACACTGCTTTAAATTGTCTTAATTGTTCATTTACCATTACTTTATATATAATTTAAAAGCAGTGTAAGGGAGGTAATTCAAAGATGTATTTGATTTATCTCCCTTACATTGCTTTAACCCCTTCGCCCCCAATCCCGCCTGTAGTCGTGATGGCGACCACCATTCTTTGATGGCCTGTATGACCCTCCATACTTTTTTAGAACTGCCCCAGCTCAACTGTCTTTAATACAGCAGGGACTTCAACCATGCAATTCATGGTCCATAAACTCTTCCCAGATGTGTGATCATGAAAATATGGCAACTTTAATGGCCTTTTTAGAGTTCAAAATCGGAAAAACGTGAAAAGTAGCAAAATTAGGTGGGAGTGGGAGTCTTTTTATGGCCACTACGTTACTGGTATGGGCTGTAGGTATCAACTATTATCATAAATAAATATACATACATAGATGGTACAGAAACACAAGGAGGTATAATATGGCCAAAAGAAATGTGGTCTGTAAAATCTAGGTCACCGTTTTGTCAGAAATAGGTAAAAACGGACATTTAGGCATACTTGGCTAGCCAATAATAATTCCCCAGCAAGATTCTCAAGTCACATTTACTTCCAGTCAGTATGGATAGACTGCTGTAACTGTAAGGTAATACTTGAATGACAAAGAAACAGTTTAGTTAATGTTCATCTCTCAAGGTCATATCAGAATCAAAAAAATAGACTGAAAATGACCATTTTTCAGTAGGGGTGGGTTCAAACCCACCAGAAAATATACCATTTTCCATCCCACCCCGCACCCATGCCATCCGCCCCCCAAATCTCAATACATAGTTTAATAGATCAGCATCAGTTACAGCATATAATTTGCATAAGTTTGCAAATTTTCAAAAACGCCTGATTTTCCAGAAATCTCTTGGGGTTGAATGAGTTAAATTATGTTTTGTACTATAGTATTTGTCCATTAACAAGGACAACCTTGTTTTTCCCCCTTTTTTGCCCCTAATTCCTAAACGGTTTGAGCCATAACCCCCCAAAGCAAATCCTAACCATCCCTTTGTGGTATGGAAACTTATGGTATAATTTCAGAGAGATCCATACACCGTTCCACAAGTTATTGTCTGGAAACTAGAAAATGCTTATTTTTGGCCCCTTTTTGACCCCTAATTCCTTAACTGTTGGTATCATAACCCCCAAAATCAATCCCAACCTTCCTTTTGTGGTATTGAACCTTATGGTAAAATTTCATAGAGATCCATTCACTTAAACTAAAGTTAAGAGTGCGAAAACCAATGTGTCTTCGGACGATGACGACAACGACGTCAATGTCATACCAATATACGACCGCAAAAAAATTTTTGCGGTCGTATAAAAACAAAAACCGCTACACTATCTTTCATAACATTTATTAATTCAGTTAGAAAATTTTCCAAAATTTGACATAATGGGTTTTTTTAAAAAAAGAAATGAACTAAACTTTAAGAAAAAATTTGATGCTTTACTGAACAGTATAAAATTGTTCAATCAAAAACAAAATAATTCTATAAAAACATGTTAAAAACAAGATATTCTCCAAAACCAAATACTGATTTAAGCAGTTAGCACTGTTTTTGAAGACAAATAATCTAAACTGAAAAAGCAAGAAAGCTCTCTAGAATTTGCTGCCCCATCACATAAGCATGCACTAGTAATTCTTAGAAAAAGCACAGAGAATAACTAATTCAGTGTTTGTTTTAAACATCCTCATTGGAACTGGTTTAACATAATTTATTGAAATAACTTTAAAATTTGATTTTTTTTTAAAACAGTTTTTGAAAAATTATACACAATTTTGAACCATAAAATAAGTTCTGGCCTTGCAGTTACAAAAATTTTGAGTATGATTATAGTAATCAGACTTAGAATTCGACTAATCAAAACACTGGATTTGGTGTTTTGAGGACAAATTTTGAAAACCGAGAGTTCTGATCCTGTGCAGATTCCTTGAATACCGATGTGAAAATGCTTACGTTTGGTTCTTCTTGTCCTTACGTTACTGAGCCATACTTACGTAATTTTAATTTTTTCTCTAATTTCTTCTGCATCTTATAAGCTTTAGCTCTATAATTTAAATTATTTAAGTCGTCCTGAACTGCATTATTCCCATCATCCAAAATTTCATCCACAAAGTCACCTTGAATATGCATGTCGACATTAATGCCAATATCTTCAAATATTCTACGTCCAGCTTTCAGATCTTTGACGGAAGCATCTATATTTGACTTTCCTTGGATGGTTAAGGTTGGTTGAGCAGATTGTTGTACCATTATGTAACTCTCACTCAGAGGTAGAATAGTCTCTTTTTCTTTACATCTAGAAAAAAATAAATGTGCAACAGGTTATCTTTAATACTGTCAAATAATATGTTTGAAGGATATAAAAAATACTTAATTTTGTGTTAAGCATGTATTCTCTTTTTGTGTATTGAACTTAATAGAGACAAAAGGTTGAATATACAATTAAGGTCCTCTGAGGAGGGGGATATCCAAAATTGTTAACCCTGCTAAGGGTTATTTTCCCAAGGGCTTTAGCACAAGGGGAATAACCCTTAGCAGGGATGACAATTTTGGATATCTCCCGACTCATAGGCAGTAACTGTTTTATGATACCAAACAAATATTGGCATTCAATTCGGCCTCACTGGAGGTGAAAAATAGGTTTATTAGGTTTATTCACCTGACGACGAAAATATCTGAATTAATTCACAACATATGATCTTTTATTAGCCAATAGATTTATTCAGTTTAAGGAATAATAATATTCATTGTCTCCATTTTGATTCATTAGCAGAAATGTTTTATTTTAATTCAAGCCAAGTAATACTTTGCCTGATTGGTTGATTTTTTTTTTAATTAATGAGAGGATCAATAGTTCCAGCTTATTCTTTGTTCAAAATTCAATTCTTATATCATATTTATCTGGTTTCTTTATATTTTGTTGTGATGTAAAAAAGAATATGACCTTGCCTGATGTCATATCTCAGAAGATCAATAAATCACTTAAAAGAACCTGAAATATTGTCTACCTGTTGCCTAGAAGAGAATATTTCAGGAGAATTGATATTCTGTATTTGTCATCCCAAATTCCTGCTGAATCCTGAATTCCCTGAAAAACAAATGCTGAATCATAAATTCTCGCAAAATAGGCCCAATCCGGACATCCTGTAAAGTTCCCTCTGCCCCTTTTCTATTGTATTACTTACAAGATAGAAGTCCTCATATCAATATTACGTCTGCCGGGTGTAGGATATCGTCTGGAGTTGATATACGATACTTCATGCAGCAGTCTTTCTACTTCAGTAATATTATGACTGGTAATACTGAACTCTGTCATTTCACTGTTGAAGCTTACAGACTGAAATTAGAAATCAATTGTATGTATTACAATGATTTTGATGATAATATTGTTATCTTTTTTTTCTCGTAGAATTAAATTTAACATTATTTGACAAGCATAATTCAAAACACCATATTTATATTCATTACAACTTTAAATACATTTCACTTATTTTCATATATTTTGTCTTCTGGAAAATCTGATCGAAGTTTATGATAGAATAATAAATGCAGAATTTTGCTATTTAATAAAATTTTATTATCTTTTAATTTTGGACATATTCCAGACAAATTAAGTATAGATAAGTTGTAATGAATTAGATATTATCAAATTTTGATACACAATAAATTTTTTTTTAATAGTTAATTGATAATTTGAACAATATTAATTAAGTTTTAGATCTTGCATGGTTGATTAATTTTCTCTCAAAATTTCTGATATTCTATTAAAGTTTTAAATATAAAATGAGGCAGGCATTACCTGTGAAAGGGGATGAAGTCTGTATAAATTAGTGTAGGAATTCAAGCATCATTTGCACTTCGAATCTGTAGAAAATGAAGCCAAAGTACTGAAACATATCTGACATTCGACCTATTGTTCGGGATTATAGTTGTGACATCATTTTCAATGTAAAGAAAGAAACACCATCATCAGGTATTAATGTGTTTTTTTTCATGTTATAGAATTATCAATTATTTTATTGCCAGTTCATTAGTAGATTGTTTTCTATATTGATTTTCTACTGCAGTTTCAGAAAAGAAGATTACAAAAGGAAAACATTTTGTAAAAACTTACCAAAATTTACCAAATTAATGAAAATTGTTAAAAATTGACTATAAAGGGCAATAACTCCTTAAGGGGTCAACTGACCATTTTGATCATGTTGACTTATTTGAAGATCTTACTTTGCTGAACATTATTGCTGTTTACAGTTTATCTCTATCTGTAATAATTTTCAAGATAATAACCAAAAACGGCAAAATTTCCTTAAAAATTACCAATTCAGGGGCAGCAACCCAACAACCAGTTGTCCAATTCATCTGAAAATTTGAGGGCAGATAGATATTTACTTGATAAACAAGTTAATCCCTGTCAGATTTGCTTTAAATGCTTTGGTTTCAGAGTTACAAGCCAAAATCTACATTTTACCCTATGTTCTATTTTTAGCCATGGCAGCCATCTTGGTTGGTTGGCTGGGTCACCGCACACATTTTTTAAACTAAATACCCTAATAATGATTGTGGCTAAGTTTGGTTGAATTTGGTCCAGTAGTTTCAGAGGAGAAGATTTTTGTAAAGATTACAAAATTTACAAAAATTGGTAAAAATTACTTTAAAGGGCAATAACTCCTTAAGGGTCAACTGACCATTTTGATCATGTTGACTTATTTGAAGATCTTACTTTGCTAAACATTATTGCTGTTTACATTTTATCTCTATCTGTAATAATTTTCAAGATAATAACCAAAACGGCAAAATTTCCTTAAAATTACCAATTCAGGGCAGCAACCCAACAACCAGTTGTCCAATTCATCTGAAAATTTGAGGGCAGATAGATATTTACTTGATAAACAAGTTAATCCCTGTCAGATTTGCTTTAAATGCTTTGGTTTCAGAGTTACAAGCCAAAATCTACATTTTACCCTATGTTCTATTTTTAGCCATGGCAGCCATCTTGGTTGGTTGGCTGGGTCACCGCACACATTTTTAAACTAAATACCCTAATTATGATTGTGGCTAAGTTTGGTTGAATTTGGTCCAGTAGTTTCAGAGGAGAAGATTTTGTAAAGATTACAAAATTTACAAAAATTGGTAAAAATTACTTTAAAGGGCAATAACTCCTTAAGGGTCAACTGACCATTTTGATCATGTTGACTTATTTGTAGATCTTACTTTGCTGAACATTATTGCTGTTTACAGTTTATCTCTATCTATAATAATTTTCAAGATAATAACCGAAAACGGAAAAAATCCTTAAAATTACTAATTCAGGGCAGCAACCCAACAACCCATTGTCCGATTCATTTGAAAATTTCAGGGCAGATAGATCTTGACTTGATCAACAATTTTACCCATGTCAGATTTGCTCTAAATGCTTTGGTTTCAGAGTTATAAGCCAAAATATACATTTTACCCTATGTTCTATTTTTAGCCATGGCCCATCTTGGTTGGTTTGGCAGGTCACCGGACACAATTTTTAAACAAGTTACCCTAATGATGATTGTGGCCAAGTGTGGTTAAATTTGGCCCAGTAGTTTCAGAGGAGAAGATTTTGTAAAGTTAACATCGACGGACCACGACGGACGACGGACGCCAAGTGATGAGAAAGCTCACTTGGCCCTTCGGCCAGGTGAGTAATAAAACACATTTAGACATGTTAGAGGTCAAAGTAAAGTCTTCAAAAATAAACAAGCATCTATACAATATATTTATATGTCACGAAGCTTTAATCGACCCGAGTCTTCCATGAGAGAGAAGGGAGAAGTGGTCAATTTCTTGGAGAAGTGAGATTCCATTACCGTTTCGGTTGCATAGTGTTTTCATGCTTATCACTAAGTAAATTGTTTTGGATGCAATAAAAAATATACTTGCAGTTTTTTCATGTTATTGTACAAAATGTATATATAGAAAGTTCTTAATAAAAAGGTTTAGACAATATAGTTGTTATTTATTTATTGATACCATTTGTACTGTCAACTTGAACTTAAGTCTAAATAACATTTGTTGCTTGGGACATGAGTGAGTAGCCTAGTAATATGATGATGCATTAATTCATGTGCAACTGCCTCAATTTATTTTTAAAAGTCCAGAAAAATATGACTCCCAGTTTACCTGATGAATTTCACATGACTGGGAATTTAATTTATATCACCAACTGTCATTATTTTGTAAAACATTATTGAATGTCCAGGACATCACGTTAGTTGTAAATTGAGATTCTCTTTAAAGATTGTAAGCCTATAAATGAAGATATCTGTCAATCACATATTAATTAACCGATAAAGAGCTAATTTCTATCATTTTTTAAAGATATCTTCCATATCAACGAAATGGTCGTGAAAAAAATCCACTGCTGATCACAAGCTGGTAGAGTGTCGTACGTTTGCAATCACATTATCCATCAGCTGTCTTTCTACCTTTTATATTTCAATTTTTATTCAATGAATATAATAAATCTACCGTTAATTCCCATCCTTAACCTACCGAATAGTACTATTGATCGACTCGTAATAAATAAAAATAAAACAAATCAGCTATTACGCAACATCCTCAGATGAAAATCGTCGTAAAATGATAACTTAAACAGACGGTCACTTTTCCGTTTGAATAGTTTTGAATCTTATATCCGAGGATGTTCAAAGTCGCCGTTGTATTAATTTAATTTGATCGTCGACAGTATTAGTCCTTGGTCGTTTCGAAAATCTCGATTTTCCTTGTTAGTCGCCATTTTTTTTCACCTGTGCGACTTGTAAATCACAAGTAGTCTCCCTTTTACAGATTTTGATAGCAATTTGACTTCGCTATGAAGTCAGTCGGCTGGTGAGATTTAGCGATTTTCAAAATTCTTTGGCGACTTAAATTGTCATTTCGCCGGCAAGATTATGGCCTGGAACTCCAAGGAAAATTTAAATTGGAAAGTCCCTCATAAAATGGCAAAATCAAAATGGAAAACAACTGTCACATTCCTGACTTCGTACAGGCATTTCCTTATGTAGAAAATGGCAGAATTATGTAATATGAGAAGACTTAATACTTACTGTACCACTCTCCATTTCTGACAGAGCATGGAATTCTAAGTTTTCTTTACAGTCATTTAAACATCTGATCACTCTTTCACTCTCTGTTTTATCCTTCAGTATAGACAATCCAGCTAAATATCCATGGAAATATTTACCAAATTTGTTTTCTTTTCCTGCAAAAAATATGTAAATAATCTTTACAATAGATGTATTTACACTTGTATGCTTTGTCCACCATTACGTAAAAGGAGTAGGTTCAATAAGACCCTAAATAGGCCCCCTATTTTTAGCTTAAATTTCAAATTAGGATATAGTGACCAATGTCACAATAAATCATAGCTAATATACAGTGACTAGATAGGAAATAAGCCTTTTGTTGGAAATTTATGTACCTGCGTTTTATTCATGACGCCACAAATAGTTCTCATTTTGATTTTCCACGAAAAAATCAATTAAAAAAGATAAATTTCCATTGATTATTGGACAGGAAATATAGAGCGCATATGTCGACAAACAAGATCTTTTAAAATAATGTTTGTAAAGACATTTTACATGTCTAACTTGAATATTTAGTTTGTCGACCGCTGCGCTCCATGTTTCCTGGTCTTAAATTTGGTTGAAATCCTGCCGATTTTGTCATATTTTGTCAAAATCTCTTAAATTTACCTATTTGGGATGTAAATATCAACGCTTTAGAATAAAACTTTGACACAAATAGTTCTATTTAACTTTCTCACATGTCTTTAAGTCAACTTAAAACATTTTTTATCTTGTAACATTGAACTTTATAATCGGGGCCAAATTTGGCCATTACCGAACTTACTCCCTTGACATCACAATTTAAAAAATTTGACGTCACAACTAAAAAGTGATTAATGCTTGACGTCAGAAGGTTATTCAAAGCAGATCTAAGGTCATTCAGAGACAAAATTCAGCTAAATACTAAAACTGTAAATATGTTTATTACAACCACTGATCTACAATTTGTACAATTTTATCAAAATGGAATTTAAAGTATTTTTTTACATTTCTATTTGATTTACTGTGGATTATTTTCGTGGATACCAATTTTCTTAGATTGAGGGAAAATTGTAGTTTCTTAGATATTAGATTTTGTGGTTTTGACAAACTCTGCATACAATCCTATAGTAAATTTGTACTTGGTTGAACATTTGAATTTTTGTTAAACCTATAAACACGAAATCGACGAAAATTGGTAGTCCACGAATAATAATAAATCCACAGTACTCAACTTTGAACATGGTGTTCCTTTTTGTAATTGTACATCCATTTTCTTGGAGGAGTCAGTGGTGGTGGGGTATGTTGTACCATCCAATATTTCCTGATATACTTTCCATGTATTATTGTTATAAGCTTATTTTGCCCATTTTAAAATTTCAAAATCCGAATATTGAACTATTACAAATGATACATAAATTATGCAAATGTTCTACAATATTTAATTTCCTTCTTACCTTGCCAACAGGCTCCAACCACAAGTTTTGTAAAATGGACTTTCTTCGAGTTATGGATTGGCCAGTCATCTAAGATTTCTTCATTAGAAGTATCTGGGATCAGAAGCATACCATCAATATATAATCTAACCTAGAAATAAAATGATCAATATAATAGTAAAAATCTGGGTACAGTAACATACCATCAATATATCATCTATAAAGCCAATAAACAAATAACCAATATATATAAGTACTTAAATCAAATCATTTTATTTTTCATATCCTCTTTTTCACCTCGTTTTCTCTATTTTACTTACATTCTTATTCTCAATTTTTGCTGAAAATTTACCATGTTTTCTGTGGAAATAGAATTCACTGATATTCCCCGACTTACTAGTATCTTGGTATACATGTTCATTCACAGCCAGACAATATTTGTTTAACTTATCAATAGTTCAACTTTTGTTGACATTTAATATGTGTGCTATATGTTCTGTTAAATCAAAGCCACATTTACTGAGTAAATTAGTTAAATACAAGGATCACGAGGAAATGCATATTCAGTATTGAAACAATGCATAACAATTCTAATCAGGCACTTTCAATCAAGATGTTAGTTAAACATGAATTGTCTACACCTGATTAAGAAATATTCCCAGGTGATTTTGTTCTTTGCTCAATTTATGTGAAAATCATCTATGTGCACGAAAAACGTTTCCTATTTAGGAAAAATAATTTGTTTGCTTATAAATATAATTACACTGTGGCATTTCCTATTCAAATTGACTTCCATAAAACAATCCCCAGATTGGGGTATTTTCATGCTTTGGTGCCTCCAAACATTTTAATTAAGAAGGAAAATGATTGCTACAAGTCTTAAGATTAAATAACAGTTATAATATGGCAACTTACACCACTTCTAATTAAGGTAGTTAAAACATTTTTTTGACAAAATCTGATCTAACATCTAACCCAAACTTTTGAAAGCCAAGGATGTATAAGACCTTGACCGGCAAAGAGGTATATGAACAAACTGAACCTAAAAAATTCATCTAAGGTCAACTTTGAATGAGGACTTGGATCCTTGGTGTTTAATGTTATTCATATCACATATTAAACTGCCATTTATAATTGGTACCAATACACATTTATGATAAAAATGACAGTATACATGAACTTTGCATCATATTTTTACAAATAGTTGCATTACCTCAGGAAAGTCCACACTGACAGCATAATGATGCCACTCGTTATCATTGATCTGTGGTATGTGCCACCTCCATTCGGCTGGTTTAAACACATCCATGTCTGTTTCATCCTCTGCTTCACGTCTCAATAAGAAAACTAATTTCTCTCCATGTACAAACATGGAATAATGATGTCTGTCCATTCCTGTTAACATTTACACATGTAATATTAAAATCATTGTCAATTATAAAAAGTGTTTAATGCTTGTAAAAATTGTGAATGGCTGTCCATTGTTGCAAGTTGTATGGAAAGCTTTAGAGATATTAATAAAAAGAAATGTTGGGTGTATATGCCACTGAGGCAGTGATCCAACAAAACAGAAAGCTACAAAAATTATTTGGACGGCAATTTTCATCAAAATGATATGTAAAGATACTATCTTAGTGCACAAATTCCATCTAGATGGCTTTTTTCATAAACGCAATATGTTCAATTGCTGTCTCCTTAATGTTTACCCAACATCTTCTTCTTCATGTTAAAATAAAAAAGTTGATAAACATGTGTAATATGAGGCATCAAAATATCTTTTAAATAATTGGTTCTGTTTACATTTTAAATCTAAAATAACCTGCCAAATTCTACAGTACCTTAAAATTGAAACTGAAAGTAGAGAATATTGTTAAATACTCCTGTAACAAGGCAAAAACCTAATCTTCTTCCACTCAAATAATTAAATGATTATTATTTGATTCTATATCTATGTTTATTATGTCATATCTGAAGTACACAAGTTAACATGAATTTTAATTCTTCCATATTGGCTAGCCCACACATTTCAATTACTTTAATCTCTTTTTTCATAAAAAAAAAACTTATACAGATGTTTATCTGAATTTGCTTTCTGTTATCATTTCTGTTCAATGGGATAGCTAGAGTATACAAGCTGGAATTGTGCCACATGTGCATGATGTGGAACAGGATATGCTTACCCTTCCAGAGCACCTGTGATCACCCTCATTTTGTTGGAGTTCGTGTTGCCCAGTCTTTAGTTTTCTATGTTGGGTTTTGTAGACGGTTGTTTGTCTTTTGGTTGGTTTTTTTTTTACCATGGCATTGTCAATTTGTCATACAAGTTTGAATATCCCTTTTGGTATCTTTCCCCTCTCTTTTGCCACTCATATACCCTCCCGCACTTAAGACATGTGGATAGAGTAAAATCCTCCAAATCCGTGGTGCATCCAGCTGAGTTTAATCTTTTTCAATGAAATACACACTTAAATAATTTGATGCGACTGTCATACAAGTGAGAGGTTTAGCGCTATAAAACCAGGTTCAATCCACCATTTTCTACATAAGAAAATGCCTGTACCAAGTCAGGAATATGACAGTTGTTGTCCATTCATTTGATTTGTTTGTGCTTTTGATTTTGCCATTTGATTAGGGACTTTCCGTTTTGAATTTTCCTCAGAGTTCAGTATTTTTGTGATTTAACCTTATACACACTTGAAAACAATAAATCTTACCATCCCCATCACTGTTACATAAAATATGTTCTTTTTGTGTCTTCTTCTTTGATTCTGTGTCTTCTGAAAAAGTGTGCTTCATCCATGTAGAAATTGTAAAATGTTTGTGTAATGTGTGGTTGAATGAAGCCTTAGGGACCTCTACAGCATTTGTCTTTCCATCGAAATAGAAGATCTGGTCACTTTCCTTACCATCATCAGTGGGTAGATTTTTGGTCCATCCTGTTCCCACTCCCGGAGATGGTAATAGGTCTATACTCTCACCACTGGCACCTGGAAAATAAAAATGTATATGCCATCACAAATGGGGAAAATGTTGAAAATAAATCAAACTAGAGGCTCCAAGGACCCTGTGTCGCTCACCTGATATTTTTATTTACAATTGATGCATGATAAATGCAACTGTTGTACTGTCGTTTAGTTTCAGAGATATAAGACTAAAAGTGCGTTTATTTCAGCCATGTGTGCCATGTTGGCAGCAGGGTCATCATACAGTGGTCCCTGGATATCCTAGTGGTGATTTAAACCAAGTTTGGTTTAATTTGACAGTAGTTTCAGGGAGAATTTTGTAAAATTTATCTAACGAAAATGCTAAGTGATGAGAAAGTTTGTTGTGAAGTTTTGTTGCAAACCCCCAAAAAAAAAAAAAAAAAGGTAATAAAAATTATCATTTAAGGCAATCTTTCCTATTAATGATTTCTGCAAAATTCAGTTGATTGTGCAAGGGTTGTATAGCTAGCTGAGGTCGTTAAAAACTCTCATTTGTTGTTGCAAAATTCAAGTGGTTTTGAATCGCTTTGTTGATCTTTTTTGTATTCAACTTTTAAACAACAAAGTACAACAAATATGATGACTGATACTCATGACACTGAAAATATGGTCTTCATTCTTGTGAAGAAAATGGTAAGGTTTGAAATATTTCTTAAATATTAATTCAATACCAATACTTTAATTTGTATTGGATTTATCCCAGGAAATGAGAACAAGGGACACAATTAAATTCAATTTTTTCCCTAAATTTCTGATAAAATATAAAATGAAGAACTATATTTTTAATGAGAATTTTTTTTTTTTAATAGTTAATTGATAATTTGAACAATATTAATTAAGTTTTAGATCTTGCATGGTTGATTAATTTTCTCTCAAAATTTCTGATATTCTATTAAAGTTTTAAATATAATATGAGGCAGGCATTACCTGTGAAAGGGATGAAGTCTGTATGAATTAGTGTAGGAATTCAAGCATCATTTGCACTTGAATCTGTAGAAAATGAAGCCAAAGTACTGAAACATATCTGACATTCGACCTATTGTTCGGGATTATAGTTGTGACATCATTTTCATTGTAAAGAAAGAAACACCATCATCAGGTATTAATGTGGTTTTTTTTCATGTTATAGAATTATCAATTATTTTATTGCCAGTACATTAGTAGATTGTTTTCTATATTGATTTTCTACTGCAGTTTCAGAAAAGAAGATTACAAAAGGAAAACATTTTGTAAAACTTACCAAAATTTACCAAATTAATGAAAATTGTTAAAATTGACTATAAAGGGCAATAACTCCTTAAGGTCAACTGACCATTTTGGTCATGTTGACTTATTTGAAGATCTTACTTTGCTGAACATTATTGCTGTTTACAGTTTATCTCTATCTGTAATAATTTTCAAGATAATAACCAAAACGGCAAAATTTCCTTAAAATTACCAATTCAGGGCAGCAACCCAACAACCAGTTGTCCAATTCATCTGAAAATTTGAGGGCAGATAGATATTTACTTGATAAACAAGTTCATCCCTGTAAGATTTGCTTTAAATGCTTTGGTTTCAGAGTTACAAGCCAAAATCTACATTTTACCCTATGTTCTATTTTTAGCCATGGCAGCCATCTTGGTTGGTTGGCTGGGTCACCGCACACATTTTTTAACTAAATACCCTAATAATGATTGTGGCTAAGTTTTGTTGAATTTGGTCCAGTAGTTTCAGAGGAGAAGATTTTGTAAAGATTACAAAATTTACAAAAATTGGTAAAAATTACTTTAAAGGGCAATAACTCCTTAAGGGGTCAACTGACCATTTTGATCATGTTGACTTATTTGAAGATCTTACTTTGCTGAACATTATAGCTGTTTACAGTTTATCTCTATCTGTAATAATTTTCAAGATAATAACCAAAACGGCAAAATTTCCTTAAAATTACCAATTCAGGGCAGCAACCCAACAACCAGTTGTCCAATTCAACTGAAAATTTGAGGGCAGATAGATATTTACTTGATAAACAAGTTCATCCCTGTAAGATTTGCTTTAAATGCTTTGGTTTCAGAGTTTCAAGCCAAAATCTACATTTTACCCTATGTTCTATTTTTAGCCATGGCAGCACATCTTGGTTGGTTGGCTGGGTCACCGCACATTTTTTAACTAAATACCCTAATAATGATTGTGGCTAAGTTTGGTTGAATTTGGTCCAGTAGTTTCAGAGGAGAAGATTTTGTAAAGATTACAAAATTTACAAAAATTGGTAAAAACTACTTTAAAGGGCAATAACTCCTTAAGGGGTCAACTGACCATTTTGATCGTGTTGACTTATTTGAAGATCTTACTTTGCTGAACATTATAGCTGTTTACAGTTTATCTCTATCTGATGATTGTGGCCAAGTTTGGTTAAATTTGGCCAAGTAGTTTCAGAGGAGAAGATTTTTGTAAAGTTAACGGACGACGGACGACGACGGACGCCAAGTGATGAGAAAGCTCACTTGGCCCTTTGGGCCAGGTGAGCTAAAACAAATAAAACAATAACACTACTGTGGACTCATTTATAGCCGTGGGTACCAAATTTTCGTAGATAGGGAAACATTGTGTTTTCATCGTTTTAGCAAATTCTACTAACAAGCCTTTAGGGAAACTGTATTTTGTTGAAGTCTAAAACTTGTGGTTCACCTATTTCATGAAATCTATGAAAATTAGTTCCCTATTAATGAATCTGCAGCAAAGTCACGCCCTTTTGTTGCAAAATTAATGATAACTTTATACTACCGTAAAATTTTTTATCACAAGAGGGGTGCGATTAAAGTGATCTACAAACAATGAATTTTTGATACCACAGATGCAGAAAATACAACTATATATACAAAAAAGATGATGTGACACCTTAAGCATTGAGCATGACAATATAATACAACTAAAAGAAATTGGATTAATTTACTTTAAATTTGAATTTGAATTTGAAAAGCTAGATCTACAAATATCAGTTATGCAATACGTCTACATCTTTTATTATAGATTATTACATGGTATTTTCCATATTGGCCGTGGTATCAGCCCTAGACTCCCATATCAAGCCAGAGGCCACGGCCAATATGGAAAATGATATGTAATAATCTATTTATCACATATTTTCAAGCTGGAGAAAAAAGAAAGCATATATCAAATTATGTTTAATATTTTCAACAAAAATTCAGAAAAACATTTGAAAAAAAAATTTGAAAAAATGTATCACAGTGAGTTAACAAAATTCATATCACAGCGAGAAAACGAAGTTTTGTGAAAAGTTTAACAAATAATTAACAATAAACATATTATTTCTCATAGTTATAAATATTAAGTGTTACATTTCAAATTAATGCTGAGGAAGAATACACGTATCGCTATTTCAATGGGAAATCTATTCTGCTTGAACTTCCGATGTCATACAACAATCACTTTTCCATTGTGGCGTCACATATTTTCTATTATGACGTCAAAATTTTACAGGAACTTTTGTGATGTCCAGTAATGGCGGACAAATAACTATTTCCACTGGTGATTTTTACATTTTTTCTGCTACAGCAGATTCATAACTTTCTATTGTTTTACAGACTTCATTGTTTTTATTCATAGTATTCTCATTTTCATTTCTTGTATATTTTACTTGAAACGTCATTTGATACTCGGAGAGACGTCTCCTCATCGGCTAGCTGCTCAGATGACATCTTGTTTACAAATAGTTTTTGATTGACAGGTTTGTACTGGAAGTCAAATTGGGGCTCGATATGGATTTCAAGGGCTGATATCGATATTGGCCCCGAGGGCTGATAACCAACCTTGACTTCCTGCTATTATTGGCCATGCAAAAACGTACATATTAGTACAAAATGTGTGATAATTATCGGATAATCAATATTTTGTCAAGAGTATTGGTATTGTTACATTCCACACTGAAGTTGGTTCCAGTACTACAAACAATAACTGATCCGATAATTTTCCTTAAAAAAATTTCCTTATCACAAAATTTCAAATGTGAAAGACTTACAATACATTGACAGATGGTACAAAAGTGCAATCTTATTCTATAAAACATATTCTGATGGACTATATCTAAGCAACCAATAAGACTTCAATTCCTGCCTACAAACTGGTAAAATCAGTCAGAGAATTCAATACAGTTGCTTATTCCACCATACAAGTCAAAATATTTAATTCAGAGATTCAGAAAAGTAATCCCAGGTCTAACAATAGCCATTGTAAAATGACTAAATTCAATACACAGTGAAAAGCCAACATGTTGTATAGACACGTGTCTTTTGTTTAAGACCGTATGTTGAACTATGGCTTTTGGTTTTTTGTGTTGTTAGATTGCTTCCTCATTAGTTTTAACCCCACATGTCATTTAATCAATTTCATCATGTTATTTATTGTGCCATCCTTTGCTTTTTTTTCCATGGCAATGTTGTATTTTCCTACCAAATTTGCTTGTCTTTATGTTTTTTAATTTCAAAATCCAATATAAGACTTTGGTATGTGCCTGTTCTAAGTCAGGAACCTCTAAGTCATTGGTTGTCGTTTGTTGCTGTATATTATATTTGTTTGTCATTTATTGTTTTGTACAAATCAGGCCATTAGTTTTCATGTTTGAATTTTTTTACATTTGTTGGGTGCCATTTGGGTGCCATTTATAGCTTGCTATGCAGTATTGGTTTTTCTCCTTGTTGAAGACCATACAGTGACCTATAATTGCTCATTTGTACGTCATTTGATCTCTGGTGGAGAGTTGTTTCATTGACAATCATACCACATCTTTTTTTTAATATTAAAACTGAAGTGATCCTTACCACAGAGTTTCCTCTGTGAAGCTATAGAGTACGTGTCTCTATCAGTCATCTCATTGGCAATCATACCACATCTTTTTATTATTATTAAAACTAAAGTGATCCTTACCACAGAGTTTCCTCTGTGAAGCTATAGAGTACGTGTCTCTATCACATCCTTTACCAATATGTTTGGTAGCTAGATGCATCTTTAGGCTGACTTTCTCTGGCACACAGGCATCACACCAATCCAGACGGGCATGAGGAGCTATCTTCTGGGCTCCAGACTGGGGCAAATATTCCAATGCTGATGGAAAATCTGAAATAAAATAAAATTGCCTTTGAAAATGATTTTCAAAATCTTAAAATTATAACTCTTAGCTGTTTATAACTTTTTTTAATTAACAAAATAATCTAGAAACCAATGTGTGAAAAAATTATTAAGGATCAATGAAATCAGAAAACTAATTTTTTCTATTATGTCGTTTTATTGTTTTGATGTTTTTCCGTTTGTTTTTTTTTCCTTGTTTTAAATGCTAGCGCTCGTATATATGAATAGCAACAAATTATGATATCCATTCCATTTAGAGTATTGATTTTTTATTTGGCCTCCTTTTTTTTTAGTTTTTAGTTTTTGTCTTTTCTTTTCTACTTTATTCTATTTTCTTACGTTTCTTTTTCTTGGTTTTTGTTTTTTTGTGTGTTTGTTTTGTTAAATGCCAATGTTCAATCCAAAATAGAAACAATACAAATTAAAATATGTACTTAATTCTTGTTGAGAAGTACTGTTAACAGAAGTTAAGATTAGTTCTAATGATTAAACTTTCCTAAAAATAACTTATATGATCTAACCTTTCCATCCATTTTTACAGACTTCCTTAACCCTGATATTGATAGAGATTGGTTTGGATTTCTTGCCTCCACAATCTTTGGCCACCACTTGTATAATGTAGCTATGCATTTCATTGTAGTATAATGCCCTTGTATTCTTAACAGTTCCTGAAAAATATAATATAATTCTTTTTAAACAAAGATTTATGAGTATCTATGTTTATAAACCTTCCTATAATTATTTCTAAATTGATTATTTTTCTTAAATACTGTGGAATTCTTATTATTCATCATGTTCATGGGGTACCAATATTTGTTGTTAAAAACAGGAAACCACAAATTCAAATGTTCAACAACTTATAAATTTTCTATAGGTTAATATATACAAACTTTTTCAAAATCAAATATCCACGAAAATATGACTTTTCCCCAATCCATGAAAACTCAGGCCCCCCCCCGAAAACTGAATCCACAGTACGTGGAACATATCTTATTCAGGGGTATTTTCACAATCTTTAAAGATAAAATCCATATTTTATATACAGCCTTACATGGATAAGGATGGGCATCTAAAACAATTGGGATCCCAAATTCTTCAGAATATTGTTGGTTTTTTTTTTTCAATTCAGACATAATCTATACCAAAACCCTCCTGTTATTTACAAAGCTCGATATCCTGCCTTAACAAAACTGAGCTTATTCTGCTATAAACCTCAAACATCTAATTACATTACATGTACTTATTTTGTCAGGTCTGTTGTGTAATTGTTATGTAAGAAATGGCACTTTCATTGATATCCTAAGTGTTAACAATTAAAACTGGTAATTGAAATTACGAGATACATTACCAAATTAATTATTTATTGTCCAGAAAAACGACATTATAGAAATTCTATCTAAATATGCAAATAACGCAACAGGACAATTATGCTAAATTTTGCCAACTCAGCAAAATGACTCATCCAAGGTCATTGGAAAAACCTCCCCCATAGTCATGAAAGTATTTGATTAGAACTATTACAGTTTTATATCAACAGAAAAGATAATCATGTTTCACTTACATTATTCTTAGAATCAATATTCAGAAAAAATAAACTCAAACTTCTGCACACTTACAATGTTACAAAAGGAGTAAGTTCGATAAGGCCCTATATGGCCGCTATTCAATTTTATTTTTTTTTTGCCAATGAGGATTTAATGGGTGTTTTCACAAAGAATTATAGTTAAAATAATGACTAAATAGAAAATAAGTTTACTTTAAATGATATCAAAATTAGCATAGATTTCAATTTCCCACCAAATTCTGAGAAAATGCAGCTTTCCAACTGAACATAAATTGCATAAATTGACAATAAGGTTTGTTATAACACATCTAACTTGAATACTTAGACCGTTGAATCTTGAGTATTTCACTTTCTAGACAGATAAATAGGATATTTTGTCAGCTTTCATCAAAATCTCATTTTTACCCTTTTAGAGTGTAAATGTTTAAGCTACAAAAATCATTCTATTTTACTTTCTAACATGTGTATGCATTAACTTAAAACAATTAAATGGAATAAATATTTGTGGCAAATTAGGGCCCATACCCTACTCATGTAACCCTATTCAAAAATAAATAGGTAACTATTACAATTTTTCTATTCGAATAAAAAAAATTAAAAAATACCCCTAAGCAGACATTCTGATTATTTAGACGTCATATCTACCAATCCTATAAGGAATATATCATACAAAAATATAATCACATCATAAAATAGAAAAGTTCATTGCTTTAAAGAGATGAATGACAGTTCTTGACAACTCATCTACGGCAATAAAGAAAAAAATCCTCAGAATGAAGATATTCATACCCCCATCCCATTACAATTTCAGACGTACTTCTATAAATACAAGAGATGAGTCACATTTCTTTAGATCACGACATTCATTGATCCTAAGCCATCAATATAACTTCACGATTCGTATTCAATTAGTATACCAGTGTCTATATCATTGGTAATTTCAAACCAAATCAATACGACGCTGGAGTTGTTTTTTCTGTCATACACAGAGTTGTACTGTCTAATAATAATAGTACTTTATAAGGATATAGCTGCCTTCTGAAGAAGCCAAAAAGTACTTAAAATAAAGATTTAGTTGCCTTCTTAAGCCTTAAAGTACTTGGACAGCATTTAGTATGATCACCTCAGCTCTAGGTCAATGCTTGATTAAGTATTTACTGCTAAAAGGTTTCTAAATAAAATTAGCCTGTAAATAATTGCTTATATATGTGTCCATAAACACAATAAATGAATTTCCTCCCAACATGTGACTGTAAACAAGTCATGTCAGTATCTTTTTTCTTTGAGATAGAATATCCCAAATATTGTATTTTACTAAACTGTGAGTCTATACTATTTATTCAGTGGCAATTTTTTATGAGCCACAACTCCTCTGAAACTATGAAATCGTATGAACCTATATGTGGCCTGCAAATTGTTTCTACAATATTAACTCTGAAATTTGTATTTTGAATCAATCATTTTTCAGTTTTTTTTTTTTTTTTGGTAAAAAAAATTGCAGAATCATGAGCCTATATTTGACACGTATATATTGTTATGTGCATGCATAATGCACACCTGACTTTTGGGATCAGCAAAGATATGACTCAACACAAAGAAAGTACCCTTTCATTACATTGCTACAGTCTAGAAGTGGTTTAAAATTACCAAAAAAAAAGTCCATAGCAAATGGAATTTAGGAATCAATTCTACTTGACAAGCATAGCTAACTTATCTCTTTTCATTAATTACTACACAAACATGTACTTATTCAGATGACAATGACTATTCCAAATATCAAAAATAATATTTACTGAACATTCAGAAATTTTGGTGTGCATTCATTATTGAGATTGTTGCATAATGGACATAGAAAATGAAAGGATATGGAGTAAATGTACATGGGACAAAATCGCACACAATACATAGAAAGCATAGAAAATTATCAATGAACAGGCCTTTTATTCCTGTTCTTCATCTTGTCAGTTGATGTAGGGTCTTCAACAATGAACGAATCATTCATAAATGCCAGATTATTTTAATATTTCGATTTCAAGAAAGGCTGCATACAAATATGCGATCAAAGTAAAATTGTGAGGGTATTATTTTATGAAACTTCTATCACATGGCAATTTTCCCGATAATGAAAACATCCAAAAATTTCTACATTTGCAGTATCCAATTTACACTTTTGATCTGATGGGTGTTATCTCGCATATCTTTAAGGAGGAAGAAATGACCAGATTTAATCAACTAAACTTTCTATGACCTCACCTTCGTAAGACTGCTAAAATTTCATAATCAATAGCACAAAAATATCATTAATTTAGCCTGAGTTTTACACCTAGTAATATTAATTTATCATTTTATTGTTGGTAATTACTATCTCCTATATCTATTCTCCTGACAATGAATTTCCATGGTTACTAAAGATACAACAAAGACAGTGACCATTACAACAGAAAACTGTTATTTCTCAAAGATTCCTACTGCCATGTTAAATTAATCAACTGTGCTTATTCCATAAGCTTTTCTAAAATTATACAAATTGGCTAATGTGATTTTTTCAATTTGCAGTTTGGATTCATTTCTTTATATTGATATCATAACTGGTGAATATTTTACCCCATTTTATTTTCAATTAATTTTTATATTTTGTTATATTTGTTAAGCATATTTGTTAAAACTTACTATGTGCATATTTGTTAAAACTTACAATGTGCATATTATGCAAAAATCAATTCATCAATATATTTTAGAAAATTTGCTAAAGATTTTTATCAACAATGTACTAGTTCATGCATCTAATCTTAAATTTTCTTTTTTAATGTTTTTCTGCTGATACGTATAGGAACTACACCTACAAAATATTAAATTGCTAGTACATTTGATAATCGTTGAATTATGTGATTTTACTTATTCCTAATGTTGAAACATTTGGGAAATCTTTCAAAAAAAAAAAAAACTCATTTGTAATTCTGAATTATCTATATTATAAGCAGACATGTAGTCTGAGCTTTACAAATGCAGCTACCCAGTACTTGCACTTGACCTAACCAACCCTTTATACAGTATACTGAAATTAACCCATATATGTATGTAAAACAGTAAAATTACCCTCATTATCAACTGAAAATGGCACTCCTGGTGTGATAACTTCATATGAACAGATTTTCCCATATTGTTGAGATTCGTCTTGGTCTATTGCCTGAACTTTAACCAGGGAATCATATAACTTCCCTTCTCTTAAATCAGCAAACAAATTGGTTTTCTCAAACTTGGGAGAAAATTCATCCACGTCTAAAACTTTCACGAAAACAACAGCCCTGAAATATACAATAAGAAAACGATACTAAGATTAGTTTTTGATCAAACTATTCTCTTATGATTTGACACATTACTGTAAATTCAGAAATTACTGCCTGCACTTATTATTAAGCTTTTTTTTAAGAAAGGACAAAAATAAGATATTTATTATTACGATTTCAGGAAAATCTGCAAACACTTATATGTATAAGATATCAGAATGTAAGTTCTTATTATTGTCTCGCCTTGACGGAGTCAAAAAGCGAGACATAGGTATGCTGTATCTGGCGGCGAAGGCGAGGCAGCGTCAACAATGTATTAGTTTGTGATTAGGTCTAGTTTATGGTGAACCACTAGTGGTAGGTCAATGATATTTGGTATGCAGTTGTATTAGCATTGGCACATCTCATTACCATGGAGATTATTTGGCCCTGCCCCCTCAGTTATGGTCTTCTGACTTTGAAACTTTTGGTTAGTTTACATGTATTAGTTTGTGATTAGGTCAGTTCAAGGGAACCATTAGTGGTAGGCAAATGTTATTTGGTATGCAGTTGTATAAGCATTAGTACATCTCATTTCCATGGAGAATATTTGGCCCAGCCCCCTCAGTCATGGTCTATTGACTTTGAAACTTTTGCTTAGTTTACATATATTAGTTTGTGATTAGATCAGTTTAAGATGAACTGCTAATGTTAAGTCAATGATATTTGGTATGCAAATTTATTGGCATTTGCAAGTCTCGTTTCCATTGAGATTATATAGCCCCATCCCCTCATCATGGTTCATTGACTTTGAAACTTTTACATAGTTTACAAGTTAATGTTTATGTTTAGGTTTGTTTAAAGGGAATGACTTATGATAAGTCAATGGTATTTGGTATGCAGTTGTATTAGCATTGGCACATTTCATTTCCATGGAGATTGTTTAGCCATGTACCTTCAGTCATGGTTCATTGACTTTGAATATTTGCATAACTTACATGTTAAAGTATTGCTGTTTTAATTTCAAGATTTGCATTATCAAAATTACAAAAAGGCGAAACATATCTCTGTGTTAACAGTTTATTGCTATTATCACCCAGTTGCATTTCTCACAAAAAATAAAACCTCGCAAATATTTCTGAACTTACAGTATATAATATAACAATACTTGACTCCAAATGCACCCATGTTTCTACAATTGCTACTTCAATTATAAGAGATCTATGAATCCTAAACACATCCGTACACATGGGTGCTGAAGATGAACCCCCTAAAAAAATATTAACACACTATTTTAAGTTGAGATTCAGATTGAAGGTTGGCTATTAAAGTCAGAGTGTCATCAGGGGATTGTCTTGGTACATATATGTTACAGTCACTTTCAAATGAAATTATTAGGTTAATAAACAAAGTTTATTTCAGTGTTTTAATCCTTCCACTTGTAACATAACAATCAGTCTGGTTATCATTTACTCTGAAGTGGCTACATATTCATGTACCTCACACAACTACACAGACAAACCTGTGCTAAACCTTATTTAAAGTCCAAAAGTAATGAGTAGTTTTTCATCTTGCACAGTCAAATAATGAGTAGTTTTTCATCTTGCACAGTCAAATGGCTTAATTTTATTTAAAATAAGAAAATTCTTGCTTGCTGTAAGCAATTTGCTAAAGTTGAAACATAAGAAGTAAATCTACCATAGAGTGAACTGAATAAACCTATCCCACTTCATAAATTTTACTTTCAAAATGTAAAAAAATCAATACTGTTTTCCACCTCAAATGCATCTGTAACAATCTAAATAAAATTCAAACTACTTAAAAGAGAATTGGTAAACACATGAATAGTTTATGTTGTAAATCTTTTTGATCAAATAGCATATAGATCCTATGAATTATTTATCATCTGCTAAATACAAATTTTCTATGGAAAGTGTATATGTTGGCTAAATACAAATTTTCTATGGAAAGTGTGTATGTTGGCCGTTAGACCATTAGATTTTAATTTTTGTATAATACTTTCGTAGTTTCGAGTTTTTACTTAACAGCATAATTATCCATTCCAAATGATCTGATAGGTGCAGATTTCAAAACCACATTGTGACAATTAACTGGAACAGCAACTATTTTTGAAACCATATCATTTTCGTTAAAATAAAGTGAATTTATGCTATATACATGCTTCATTGTGTGTTTGTTATTGTAGTTTTTGTTTATCTATCCTGCTAGTTCAATATTGGTTTCAATTGGTGAAAAACCCTTAAATTGTTAAAATGAATACCAGTACTAGTAGTTTAGCAGATTAAATGGTATGTGTTTTCATTTGAACTCTGGTGGATTGTTGTCTCAATGGCAATCATACCACATCTCGTTAGCAGATATAAATTCTGTGAGGACTATTTGATGCTCAAATTAATTTAAAACAAAATAAACGTCATACATCAATAATTAATCTAATCATGAAGTTTGAGTATTGCATTAATTTTCACAGATGAAGATGCAATAATTCTGATTATCAAGACATAGAATCCTGAAAGACTTTGGAATTAAAAAGATAAATTGTGATAAGTGTCTCTTCGACAGCAAATTTCCACAGTTCTTTTGAAAATAAATGGCTGTTATCAACATTCAACAAATCTTCCAGTACACTCTAGTATTGAATTGATTTCCAATTATTTAATTATTTGAAAATGACATATTCTAATGGGTTTGTATGATTTTAAATTTTAATAGTTTACACAGCTCTTGGTGACAATTTAAATTACACTTGATTAAACAGGATAACCTGACCGTGCACAATTAGAAATTCAACCGTATGTACTATAATGTACATGTATGAATGTCTGTTGACAACAAGAATGAGTTTCAATTTAAATACTCCTACAAATGAATTGGGCTAGAGAACATAATTCTTTTTTTGTAACGGGGGAGTGTAATAAACTAATTTACATCACCATCTATTTATTTGTGCCATTTCATCATTGTATGTTATATAACTGGAGGAAACTACCAACTACATCCACAAACCCTGTTAATTAGTTATTAATATTAGTTATAGTTAGCATAATTTCTCACTTTGTTTAAATACCATACTAGAAATAGCCTTTAATAGAGGTCAAGAAAAATAGATTTGTTACTGGTTAGCCAACCAACTCTCATATCTTAAAGCTGAGCCCTGCTTTCCTGAACAGTAAAATTTCATGTCTTTCTATGTAAATTTCATGAAAATTTCATGAATTAGGATCATGAAATTTCATGAAACATTCATGATTTTAACCATGAAATACCATGAAATACCAGGTGCGTTAAATGGCACTATTAAATTTCAGAAACCATGAATAACCATGAACAAAGTCTGGATGAAATATAATGAAATAACATGAGGTGAAATACCATGAAATACCAGGTATGTTCAACTGCGAATAAAATTTCATTGACCATGAACAAAGTATGGATCAAATATAATGAAATAACAGGAGCAATCATGAACAGAATGAAATAACATGATCATGTACATGAACTTGAATGAAATAACATGATCATGTACATGAACTTGAATGAATTATCATGATCAAACTTTAGTAAGTTCAAAATACCAAAATAATGATGCAAATAAGAATATACCAGATAAATCAAAGATCAATTTTATTTATACAGATGTTGACAGTCATGTTTGGGTAAAGATTGCTTGAAATACAATTAAAACCCTATGTTACTGATTTGATATCTAAATCTTCCAAGCCCAAGGGTTATCACTACTTTTGAGATACACACAATAAAGTGCTTTGATCTGATCATAACCTTCTTAACATACTATCAGATGAGTATCCATGAACAAAAAATGACCTGTATGGTTTGTATAGTATAAAAACCAGTCACTATGGTCAGCTTAAACTTCACCCATAAACTGAATACTAATATAAAAATTATGTGTCAGATATAAACTTCTTCCTTTCTGTAATTTAAAACTTGCTGTCTCCGTACTTCCAACTAGAATTGCTGAATAAAGGTAAATGCAGTCTGCATAAAATCTGTTTCATATCATTATCGGCAGCTCATATTTAATCCCCTAAAAGTACAAAAAATATCCACAAAGAATCAATTGTTCAACAGATTATGAAGCATTAAATTCAATAGAAACATTATTGCATTATTATATCTTACATTGGAAGCATAGAACTCAAATTAAGACTAAGTACCCACTCCCCCCCTTTTTTATCACTTGAAGATAAAACAGGCAACTTATAATTTTCACCAAATTCATTAGCACAATTTAATTTCTACATATCCTATACCAGTTATGCCTGTTAAGAATGTGACAACATGTCAACAATATAGTCATTGTATTTTATATTTTAGGTAAATGTCTGTGACAACACTTTCTGATGTTTTGCTCAGATTAAAACCATAAATATTTCATAGTGCCTCAACAAATTGTATTTTATAATCATTATATGTTAAATCAAATACTTATCTGAAAACATCTTCATATTGAATTTTGATTCAGAATCTCCATTGATCAGCGTAATCACATTTTAATGACGTCACGTATTTGAGCAAGTACGTTCACGTCAAGGTGTCAATCTCGTCCCATATAATATCGGCCCAAGTTGATTCGTCCCTTTATCGGTATTTCAGTGAAACTTCTCAAAATCGGCCGCCCGTCGGACCACGAAAACGGCCGATTTGCGGGGTGGCTGGTTTGTTGAAAATTGAAATCACCAAGAGTTACTTCCTTTAATATGGATGAGTGAGAATATGTGAAAATGCATTTTACATTAATCAAAATATATGTTTTCCTTTGTGAATTTTAGTTTTGTATATAAAATGTATTGTAAAATACAGTTACAACTTCTATTTCATCTTATCTAATTTTTTATTTTGCAGGAATAATAAATAAAAATACCATACATCAATGATATTTCACTAATAATATACTAAAATGTTCTACTTTCATTTATCCAACATCTATTTCAAACTTACAAGCGTCTGTCCATAGACAGTAGATGAACTAAATACATCCTGTCTTAGGGATTAAATGTTAGGTATTGAAACAGAAATAACAGGTGAACTGTACTCAGTTTGCATGCAGGAGTCCTGAAATGACCGGATCTTTTGTTACAATACACTTATATGTACAGATCAGTGATTTCAGATGACAAGGCCAGTTTTATGAGGTTGAATTTTATTGATTTTGATTAATTTTAATAAATAAAAAAATACCAGCCAGTTTTATAAGGTTAAATGACCATTTAATTGAATGCAAATCGGACGGGACTTCTTGATTTGGCCGGTATGAAGGGACAGGTTTAGAGAAGGTTCACTGTATAAAAAATAAATTAAGGGTGTTGCATTAAAAACATTTTTCAACTGAATGGCTATTTTATTTTATTGCTTTGCACTTTGTGCCTTGCTTTGGAAGGTGTCAAAGCAAAAAATAAAATAGCCTTTCAAGAGGTCATAATTATTTGGACTAGGTACAAATGTATTGTACTGATAATAGCCATTAGAATATAATTACTTTTTCTACAGAAAATAATGCCCATCAGTATCTTAATGATAAATCACACAACCCTGCTTTTATTTTTGAAAACAATCTTTTAAAGTGCACAAGTTTTTGTTCATGGTTTTCATGACTAAATGATCAAATTACTCGTGAGTTTTTATGTAAACTTGGTTTTCAAGGTATTTCATGATCATGTGACATGAAATAGCATGATCAAGAATTAGGACATGAAACATTTAGTTAAATCCATGCTTTTCATGAAATTTCATGAATTGATCATTGATCATGAAATCCAAGAAAGCAGGGTCTCCTCTTTATCTTTTTATATTCAAAATAAAAAAAAAATGTACCATTTCAGATTCAAATCAAATCATTTCTCTTGTCTGTTACAAACTCCAGCATAAATGTCAATGAATTTTAAGTTAAAATTTGATGACAAAACATCTTGGTTTGTTGTTATCTAAGTATCATGCTTGTTTTACCTAATCATGAAAAACAATACCAAGATAGCCATCAACAATGGAAAAACAATTTGGAAAATTTGGCATATTTACACAAACATAATGACTGACTACCAAAACGGACTAAATAGTAAAGGTTAAAATATACAAAGACAAATAAAAGAATACTATAACACGTAATTAAGATTATTGGTGAAGTTGGATAGCTAAAAAAATATCTATCCAAGCAGCCATACCCCTTTTGAGGTTTCTTTACAAAACTTGAAAATCCAACATTTGTTTTGACTCATACATGTAGGTGTCAACTTGATACAGCCTACTTAATTAGATAATTACTGATGCTATTATAAGTATTGCTTTATTTTTACCTGTCTGATTCTCTAGCAATCTCTCCACAATCATAAGCTACAATTGAGAATTTATATCTTATTCTTTTCTCAAAATTCAGTTTCTGTCCTTCTTTCAATCTAATTTCAGCTGTGCCCTTTTTTCTGTCTATCATTTGCACTGTAAATGGACAGTTTTTTTTGGCTGACAGAACTCTATATCCACATATAATTTCTGAAAAATAAAACATAGGTTTGGTTAACATCTATGTAATGACATCATTAGATGTTTTACATTGATTCAAATTTCAAAAGGTCCAAGATAAGTTACAGACATATGGTCCACTATTTTATCCTTGATCAACCAGTGTTTTATTGGACCTTTACAATATTTATTAATTCAATCACTGGTCCTTAAGTTTTTCTCAGTTCAAACAGACATGATTAAGTACATGCACAACCTTAAATGGCCTCACATGGGCCCAAAATTTGTTTTAACAGGTGGTGCAGATGTTTGTTCAAAGGTCTATTGTCATTTATTCAGAGACTACTATACTAGATCTAAATACTGTGGATTCATTTATTTTCGTAGGTACCAATTTTCGTGGATTAAAGAAAAATTGTATTTACATGGATATTTGTTATTGTGGTTTTGCATACAAGCCTATAGAAAATTTGTACTTCATTGACCAGTGAAACTTGTGGTTCACCTGTACCAACAAAATCCTTGACAATTGGTATCCCATGCATAATAATGAATCCAAAGTAAACCTGAAGATGGATTTGACAAACAATTTTTTTTCTTCCACTGATCCCTTATTGTTAATTCATTTATTACTGTTTTCTACCAATTACGAAGTACCTTCCAGAAAAAACGGCTTAAGAACAAATTGTTTTCATTTTCAACATAAAACTTCTTGCATGTGTAAGTCATCCATGGACTTTTTACTCCTAACTATATTTTTGAAAAAATTGACATGAAAATGAACCCTCTATATCTTCAATCAATTTGGTTTAAAAAAAATCTATAGAATAATCTGTTTACAAAAGATAAATCACTGTCATATTTTCAAACAGAACAACAACCTAACCACAAAGAATTCCCCAAATGATCATATGTCGTATGTCCTCAGTCTGCAATTGCAGTAATTCTTGACCTGTTGATTCTATATCGTTTATTACGGTAAATAGCTTCAGGTGACAATAGACCAATAATTGTTCACTGTCAGCATCAATGCCTGATTAATTCTATCGACTTAAGAAAATATTCAATCTTTCTTAGATTTCAGGTTTAAAATGTCAACAGGCTAAAAATAAAAATATTGTGTTATTATCTTAAACAACTTCAGACCTTAAAGGAATTTGCTATCTCCAAGTGAGAGTTAGGATGGTAAATATGTTTTACAAGATCAATATTAAATCGATAATCGATAATGCTGTCCTTTATCTTACTTGTCAATTTCGTACGAAAACATCTATTTTTTTTTCAATAGCAAGATGACTTATTGATCATTAGATCAGTTTATTCTCTTTTTTCCCAGATAACATTAGAAACATCAAAGAATTAAAATATCTGAAACAATTATCTACTGTTCATAATGATTTTTTCTTAATGAAAAAATCAATGTCTAAAAAATTATGTTGCAAAAAGTCTTATTCAAACAAATATAGAAATCCATTGTGTCATTGCATTTATACAGAGAAATTAAACAATTGTGACTTGTACATAAATACTTCTCGTCCTGAATATCCATGAAATATTTGCCACTGGATGTTAAGCAAACAATTATTGATCATCAACTACAGATGGTTCAGTAGAATATATTTCAAGCATAATTAAAGGACAAATACTTTGTTGGTGGTCATACAGACCTTTAATGAAAGTCGGTCATCAAGTGGCTTTTATAAGATATCGTAACCCTTTGCTCATTAAATTTCAAATAATAAATGACATTTGCCCTGGTTATTTTGTTGACAATTGCACTACGGATCAATACTGTTCCTTTGGAAATAAGTAGGATCTCATTGTATCAAAGTACAACTAATTGTATTGCACCAACTAAGACTCTTCAACATCATTTCCTGTTCAAAGGTCAACAATATCAATGACAATAGCCTTTCAAAAATGTTTTCCTAGATGATATTACCCAACATAAAGGCTTTCTCTTTAAACATATATTCGTTTGTGTTTGGCCTAAGACATTTAAGTGCGAACCATGACATTTCTGTTGAATTTCAACATCACTTCCTTACAATTTATACTTAAGTTCTTAACTTTAACATTATCAGCAATTTCTTTGTGGATGTTATCTGTCTTTATAGAATGCTTAACAAGTACAGTATACAAAAGCTACACATAAACAAAAGATTTTCACAAATTAACCTGAGAGAGTCTGAAAGATATAATGAATTACAACAAAAAGCTTTTAACAATAATGACAATGTTCCAATAAATTTACCCAGTATGCAAATTACAAGTAAACATTTAAATAAGTAGTTCTGCTTAACTGGCACTTCAGAGAAACTTGTCAATTAAGAATAGCAGTGAAAGTTGTGTAACTAGCTATCAAAACAGTTAGTTTGACTTTTTTTCAAGATTTGTAAATATTTCTGTCTGGCCCAGTCAGATTTATAGTGAACTAATTTGGTCAAATTATCAAATAAAGCAGGATTATACAAAACAACAACATTAGTTATGGTGACTGGTTTTGTCTGTTAGCTATTTTCATTTGTTTTCAACAATGGGACATAATGAAAAAGTTGAGTTCTGTTAATGATGGGTTCAAAACATGTGAACCTCTAAATAAACTTTCAGAATAACAAACATGTGAACCTCTAAATAAACTTTCAGAATAACAAACATGTGAACCTCTAAATAAACTTTCAGAATAACAAACATTTTGTTCTTTTTAACATTTTAACATTTTGTATTTTAACTGCATCAGCGATTACTGTCAATTTTATTCATTGAAGTTGAAAGTTTTCCAGCCTCAGTTAGATACAAATTCCTCCACTAATAAAGAGTCATTTAATCACAAATATCTGACAAATAGACAGGAAAACTTGCTAAAAAAAAATTTCCTTTTACTTCCATTTATTAATGAGCTTGAATGTTGATCAGAGTTCTGTGAACAGCAAATTGAAATTCAATTTAATGTCATCATTTTAAATGTAATCAAGATACAAGATCTATTTGAAACCTGACAGTTTATGATATTCCACAAATCTGTAATTCAATCTATCAACTATAATGACAGGTTTTCATATTGAACCAACAAAGAAGTGCTGAATAAATTTGAAGAAATCTTATATAATATTAAATGTTTGAATTTTTATATTGACTTTCATTACCATGACACTTCGTGACAACTTTCAGATTATTCTTGATCAAGTAAGTGTAAAATTGAAACAATCCTCGCAAGCATGATAAAATCATTAAGACAAATTAAATGAAAGAACTGTAATAGACCCATGCAGTTGTACATTTAAAAATCCATAAACATGACCTCATAATACAGTTATTATTGTTAAGGTTTGGATTGGAATTTACATCCCCTTCACCAATTGTATTTGTGCACACTTTTTGTTTAAAATACAAAGTTTACACAAAATACTTGTGGGCTTTTAGGTCTAGTTACACATCACAGTCACTCGGTGCCCTTTTACTTTGAATGAAGCCTAGATTTGTCGATTTCCAGACCTGATACAAACCTGCTGTAACATTTCTGTGACATTTGGTCACCTTGCGGAGTTGTCTCATTGGCAATTATATCATATCTTCTTGTTATTATATTTACAAACAATTCAAAAGATCTTATTTTCATCAAGATAGGAACTTAACAGTACAACCTAGAAAAAATTTGGATATCTTGGGATTCTGTATGTGAATATTATAATTTACACATACTTTTTATTAAGGGTCTATGTAAGCTATCATGGTGACATGTATATCTAAATAAAGGAAAAGATATACTTTTCACAAGACTATATATTTTACCTCGAGTTATTGAAGACTGTTGACAAATTTGTAAACTGTTAAACAATCTTTTAAATTTTCATGTGATTAAATGAAAACAAATACTCTTTGATGAAATTATAGTATAAAAGTCAACCTAACATTTATACATTAAATGAAATTTAGTATCTTTAAATAAAAGACTTTGTTCTTTTCAATTGAAATAATAAATAATACATAATACCCATATTTTTAACATTTGTACCAGTAAATATATTGATGAATGAATAAAATTTACATGGTTTGTCACCAAAGTCTGGATAGTATAAAAGAACTTAAGAGTTTTACTTAAGGATTCCTTAGATAATAACAGGATCTACTGAAAAGGAATATTCTCCATTGTCACTTCATGATAAATTACATGTAATATTATTCTCATCAGAATTTCACTACAAACAATCAAACATATATAATAATGCTTTAATTATTAATAACTCTGATGAATGGCAATTGCATGTCTATCAGACGATTCAGAATAAGTCAATAATTCCTTAGAGATACGATAGAGGTTCCAAGACTTTTAATGAAGTCATGTAATAACCCTACTTTTAAACTACATTTTGAATAAAGTAATAAAACTTCCAGCTTTTTTCATATTTTATAACTGTCTTTTCATGATGTAACAATCAATATACTTCATGGAAGATAAATGGAAAATAATGACTACATTGCATGTTTCTTTGTAAGAAGAACTGCTACTAGATACAAAATAGATCAGCATATGGCCAATTCTTACGGTTAGTGATAAATATTTTAAAATATAAAATTACTGAAACTGAGTAATTTTCGTCAGCTATAAAAGCTTGCTTTTACAAATTACAAGTAAACATTTAAATAAGTAGTTCTGCTTAACTGGCACTTCAGAGAAACTTGTCAATTAAGAATAGCAGTGAAAGTTGTGTAACTAGCTATCAAAACAGTTAGTTTGACTTTTTTTCAAGATTTGTAAATATTTCTGTCTGGCCCAGTCAGATTTATAGTGAACTAATTTGGTCAAATTATCAAATAAAGCAGGATTATACAAAACAACAACATTAGTTATGGTGACTGGTTTTGTCTGTTAGCTATTTTCATTTGTTTTCAACAATGGGACATAATGAAAAAGTTGAGTTCTGTTGATGATGGGTTCAAAACATGTGAACCTCTAAATAAACTTTCAGAATAACAAATATTTTGTTCTTTTAACATTTTAACATTTTGTATTTTAACTGCATCAGCGATTACTGTCAATTTTATTCATTGAAGTTGAAAGTTTTCCAGCCTCAGTTAGATACAAATTCCTCCACTAATAAAGAGTCATTTAATCACAAATATCTGACAAATAGACAGGAAAACTTGCTAAAAAAAAATTTCCTTTTACTTCCATTTATTAATGAGCTTGAATGTTGATCAGAGTTCTGTGAACAGCAAATTGAAATTCAATTTAATGTCATCATTTTAAATGTAATCAAGATACAAGATCTATTTGAAACCTGACAGTTTATGATATTCCACAAATCTGTAATTCAATCTATCAACTATAATGACAGGTTTTCTTATTGAACCAACAAAGAAGTGCTGAATAAATTTGAAGAAATCTTATATAATATTAAATGTTTGAATTTTTATATTGACTTTCATTACCATGACACTTCGTGACAACTTTCAGATTATTCTTGATCAAGTAAGTGTAAAATTGAAACAATCCTTGCAAGCATGATAAAATCATTAAGACAAATTAAATGAAAGAACTGTAATAGACCCATGCAGTTGTACATTTAAAAATCCATAAACATGACCTCATAATACAGTTATTATTGTTAAGGTTTGGATTGGAATTTACATCCCCTTCACCAATTGTATTTGTGCACACTTTTTGTTTAAAATACAAAGTTTACACAAAATACTTGTGGGCTTTTAGGTCTAGTTACACATCACAGTAACTCGGTGCCCTTTTACTTTGAATGAAGCCTACATTTGTCGATTTCCAGACCTGATACAAACCTGCTGTAACATTTCTGTGACATTTGGTCACCTTGCGGAGTTGTCTCATTGGCAATTATATCATATCTTCTTGTTATTATATTTACAAACAATTCAAAAGATCTTATTTTCATCAAGATAGGAACTTAACAGTACAACCTAGAAAAAATTTGGATATCTTGGGATTCTGTATGTGAATATTATAATTTACACATACTTTTTATTAAGGGTCTATGTAAGCTATCATGGTGACATGTATATCTAAATAAAGGAAAAGATATACTTTTCACAAGACTATATATTTTACCTCGAGTTATTGAAGACTGTTGACAAATTTGTAAACTGTTAAACAATCTTTTAAATTTTCATGTGATTAAATGAAAACAAATACTCTTTGATGAAATTATAGTATAAAAGTCAACCTAACATTTATACATTAAATGAAATTTAGTATCTTTAAATAAAAGACTTTGTTCTTTTCAATTGAAATAATAAATAATACATAATACCTTATTTTTTAACATTTGTACCAGTAAATATATTGATAAATGAATTAAATTTACAAGGTTTGTCACCAAAGTCTGGACAGTATAAAAGAACTTAAAGAGTTTTACTACAGATTCCTTAAATAATAACAGGACCTATTGAAAAGGAATATTCTCCATTGTCACCTCATGATAAATTGCATGTAATATTATTCTCATCAGAATTTCACTACAAACAATCAAACATATATAATAATGCTTTAATTATTAATAACTCTGATGAATGGCAATTGCAATCTGATGTCTATCAGACGATTCAGAATAAGTCAATAATTCCTTAGAGATACGATAGAGGTTCCAAGACTTTTAATGAAGTCATGTAATAACCCTACTTTTAAACTACATTTTGAATAAGGTAATAAAACTCCCAGCTTTTTCATATTTTATAACTGTCTTTTCATGATGTAACAATCAATATACTTCATGGAAGATAAATGGAAAATAATGACTACATTGCATGTTTCTTTGTAAGAAGAACTGCTACTAGATACAAAATAGATCAGCATATGGCCAATTCTTACGGTTAGTGATAAATATTTTAAAATATAAAATTACTGAAACTGAGTAATTTTCGTCAGCTATAAAAGCTTGCTTTTACAAATTTAAAAATAACGCAAATATGAGAATATATTGGAGCTTATCTTACATGTCTTATATGAATACAACAAGTAAGGGTTAAAGAAGATCTAAGAAAAAAAATTTTCTACCGAGTAACCCCTATAATTAACCAGGGTTAATGTTGCGATTATTCTACAGAAATTGCAGAATCTTTACTTTGGCCTACCAGATCTACATGTAGTTTAATAATCTCGTGGTCAAGTAGTCTGGACATGCCTATGCCAAGTTTTTACATTGATCTACAAAAAGGTGATCTCTTGATTAAAGATTAAATCAGTTCTGTTATTTCTTGCTGTCAACTTACTTACAAATAAGTTTAACATGTTTTAAATCTAATTTCAATTTCAAAACTCAATATATATTTGTCATTCCTAGCTATAATTCACTTTCTGGTTTAGTTCTGTTTGAAATTAAATCCAAATTCCCAAACATGCAATCAACTGATATGCTGAGGTCTAAATTATTATCATCTCCAAAGAAAACTAGACATTTAAATTCCTGACTTAATTTTTTGTACAAACTTCTTGAAAATAACTTCATTCCTTTTGCAGCCAACCTTCAAGATAAGTACATAACAATTTGATAACCATCACTTATTTAGTTTGAAGATTAGGGGTAAATAAAAACTTCAATAAATCCATGAATATTTTGCAATTTGAGAATTTCTACTTAATTCCACAAGTTCAGAAAAAAGCATGCTGGAATTAGAAAAAACAAGCATTCTGTGAGTATTGCATGGCAATACATAGTCCCCTACCAGTTAAAAATTCATTGTAATGGTACAAAATTCTAACTTGATCTATAACTTGTCATGGTGTAAACTACATAAAATAACAAACAAACCTATCACTAAATTCTTCAAACAATTTAATACAGAAAAGGAAAAAAATTCCAAATGTCATTTATCTTAATACAATGTCTTTTACAAATCTTCTTAAAAAATGAGTTATTTCCCTTTGAACAGAAATCTAGTAATTAATAAGTATTTAATCAAAAATTTAATTCTAGGGAAAGGGCTTTAACTGAACAAAGAGAAAAGCTAAAATTGTATAAATCGAACTTGACCTGTAACTTGTCATGATAAAATAATACACCAAATATCAAATCAATATCTTCAAGCATGAAGAAAAAAAGTCTGGAAAACTGATTTGCCTGACTGATGGATGGACAGACAGACAGACAGACAGACAGACAGACAGACAGACAGACAGACAGACAGACGGACCCAGTGCAAACCTAAAGTCCCCTTTGACTTCGTCGGTGGGGACTAAAAAAACATGCTGGAATTAGAAAAAAACATGCTGGAATAAGAAAAAAAAGTATGCTGGAATTAGAAAAAAACATGCTGGAATTAGAAAAAAACATGCTGGAATAAGAAAAAAAAGTATGCTGGAATTAGAAAAAAAACATACTGGAATTAGAAAAAAACAAGCTTGAATAAGAAAAAAAAGTATGCTGGAATTAGGAAAAAAAGCCATGCTGAAATTAGGAAAAAAATATGCTGGAATTAGAAGGGAAAAAAAACATCCTGGAATAAGAAAATATTTGATTATTGGAATATGTTGAATATTATTGTTTCGTGACAATAGAATTTCAATGACAATAGAATTTCAATTAAATCACAAATGTACTTTATAAATCAAATGTGCTTTGCCTTAAGCAACTAACATCAAATCTGCCAACATAAGACTATTAAATATTGATGTAATTTTTTCAACTATTTCAATTATTATATATCAACCAATAATTTGACAACTGCACATATTTTCTGTGTACTAATTACAAAAGCTTTTCATTACTGGATTGTTAGTTCAATTTAGTGCCAGCAGGTATTTTTTCCGCTATGCCACTGACATTTCAAAATACCATCACAGACCGTTATCAAAGAAAACAATTAACACATCCAATTTTCAGATGTGAAGTGCTTAGGATTTTCTAAGCCATATTTAGTCCTGAAGAATTGCTTGATGATGAAACTGAGCCTTTCATGATTAAATCCGATTTGCATTTTTTTACATTTTATGAGGTGGTTTATTGAAGAACTCTTTTCCAAATCGATTAAATCTCTTCTTTGCTTTGTGTTGAGTTTTATTGTTCCTTTTTTTCAAGAATTCAGTGGTAGATATTGATGTTCTACTAACAGAATTAAATATAATCATACATTTTTACATTCAGCTTTGTCACAATAGTCATGTACAGATAATCTCTTGTTCCTATTTATAACCGCTCTATTGATTGATTGATTGTTGATGTTTTATGCCACTTTCAGCACTCTTGGCTATATCATAACAGTCTGATTTTATTTGGCTGAGGAAGCCAGAGGGCCAAGAGAGAACCCTGACCTTCAGAAAGAAAACTGGTAATCCTAGACAATTATATCAACATTAAACGCACCTTGCCACTGGCAGGATTTCAGCTCACAACCTCAGTGTTGACTGCCTATTAATCACTGTAGAACTACTCATCGCCTGTCCACTGAGGCCACCTTAACTGCTCAAGCAAATGTCATCATCAAAAGCTTATGAATATCAGTTTTATTCAAAATAAATTTATATTAATATCAATTTTAAATAGCATACTTTTACTATTTATACAAATAAGAAATTGCTTGACGATCCTGGTCTTCATCTGCAATCAGTTTTTTGCTACTACTAAAACCAAGAAATCATAAAGGACTATCGATAGCCTTACTTGACTAACTATCTACTAGATGAAACATAAAAATGAAGTAAAGTATAATGGACTAAGACAATAAAATTCCAACCTACTTCAAGGCCATTTTCAGGGAGATTTTGCTTTAGAGAAAGTAACATATTTTTTGGCTTCAGACATTGGCCCAGTGATTATTTTAATTTTACAAAGAAGAAACATCAACATATGTCTTGATTTTTTACTGTTACTTAGTTCCCATAGAAACAAATTCCATTTGAATTATATTATACCAAAAACAAATAAGTTCAATCATACATATTACTCTAGAAAACAGTTTTGGGAATACTCTATATAAAACTCCAGCACGTCTTCTATTACTATGAAGAACATCATATCATTAAACATTGCATAACAATTAAACCATCAATTATTACAATGTATTACAGACAAATTCCCTTCTGATTTGATTTGGATTTTGATTATTGAGTACTACTTGTTATGGCTATTAAAAATGCATTTCTAAATTAAGAAACATTGCATTTGGCACACTTCTAAGGAATAAATGGTCACTGTTACATGTGCATAGCACTATCTATATTCATTGGCTTTCTATACCATTTGTCTTAATACTTAAGTCTATAAACTAAGAACTTTTTGTACATATCAGGCCATTGGATTGTTTGACATATGATACTGTCATGTTGGGGCCTTTGATGGATTACTATGAGGTATGGGTTTTGCTCATAGTTGAATGCCATATGGTGAACTATGGTTGCTAACCTTCTACATCATTTGGTCTCTGGTGGAAAGTCATCTCATTGGCAATCATACAATATCTCAATATTCAGGATATTTTATAAGGATAGACAGATGCACAGACATACAGAGATAAACCAGTAACCCCCTTGTGTGGGGGGTATCAACAAAATTTTAATTCTAGCATTAAACAAGAGTGCACACCCTGAAATGTCTAGCCGGCTTTACTGACCATTGATTTTATGATGAAAGTCTTAAAGATAAAGATTTTCCTACAATAATCACATTATCTTAATGCTTTTAAAGATCTATGACAATGAGGTCAAGGTCAGATAAATCCTGTCAGACAGACATGAAAACCTTACAATTATTCCATATACCAAATATAGCTGACCTAATGCTAAATGGTAATTGAAAAATAGACCAAAATACAAAAACTTAACATTGACCAATGAACTATGAAAATGAGGTCAAGGTCAGATGATACCTGCCAAACAGACATGTACACCTTACAATTATTCCATACACCAAATATAGCTGTCCTATTGCTATTAATATTTGAAAAACAGACCGAAATACAAAAACGTAACATTGACCAATGAACCATGAAAATAAGGACAAGGTCAGATGAAACCTGCCAGACTGACATCTACCCTTACAATCATTCCATACACCACATATAATTGACCTACTTCTTATAGTATCTGAGAAACAGACCTAATCACATAACTTTAACCTTGATCACTGATCCATGAAATGAGGTGGAGGTCAAGTGAACCCTGTCTGACGGACATGTAGACGTTGCAAGGAACCCATATACCAAATACAGTTATCCTATTACTCATAATAAGTGAGAAATTCACATTACAAAAAAAATTGCTATTTTTTTTTCAATCAGTCGCTGAACCATGAAAATGAGGTCTAGGACAATGGACATATGACAGTCGGAAACTTTGTAACATAAGGTATCTGCATACAAGGTGTGAAGCATCCAGGTCTTCTATATGTACCTTCTGAAATATAAAGCTTTATACAAATAGTTTACATTACCGACCGTGCGAGGGCTGAACAGCCAGTCAAGGTCGTTAAACACTCCCAGTAGTAGTAGTTTACATTGCGAGTAACCCCTATGTCTCGCATACAGTAGAGACATTAAAATCAATTTGGTAGGGTCAATTGTTATAGGTAGATAGTAAAGAGAAACATAACTTTTTAATGTTTGGCCTCAGAGCTGCACTGGCCTTGTCATATTTACAGACAATCTGAGCTGCACTTCCCTTGTCTTATTTACAGACAATCTGATATATCATAAATGTCAATGTTGATAAAACAAAAGATAATCATTCACTATAATCTAATAATCCTCATATATATATGATAACATTCTCACTCAGAAAAGAGATTATCCTTAAGCAAGTATATTTTATGACTTCAATTACATACATGTAATTTTAGCAATTACATACATGTAATTTTAGCTATAAATAAATTGCTTCGCTGAGCGCAGCTGGATACGACCGCAGATGTCCAACCCTGAAAAGTGGACAAAATGGACACATTATTCGTGCTTGATACAGGTCTGAATTTGGATTGTAATTAAATATTTGACACCTAATAGGTTTCTGACACAGAATAAGTGTAGTCAAAGAACTTAAAATTGGTTATATGATTTGAATTTATATTCGATTTTTTTGCTTTTGTGCAATACACTATGCTGCTGAATATTAACCCCCCACCCCAAAAAAAAAAAATATTTGAAGAAATTTTCTTTTTAATTTCTGAAATCTGAAATGAGAAAAATTGTAGCCCCCCCCCCCCCCAAATTCTTATTACTCCCCCAATTTTTTTCAACTCCCCCTTTTCCTTATTCCAAAATAATCTCAATTCAAATTTCTAATGGAGTTTGCAACCATAACTACTCATTTAAATACATCAGAAAATGTTACAGTTTTCCTGCTGAAGGTATGTGATTTCTCTCCTGGCACTCTGGCATCCTTCATCAATGAAAACTGGCTGCTAGGATATATTGCCAATAGTGCCGAAAGTGGCTTAAAAACACCGATAATCAATCAATTAAAGGCATTTCTTTAACCCCACCCTTCCTACTGTTTATCTGATGTATACATCTTTTTTTATTTCCAAGCAGCCAATAAAATTTTAGCATATTTAAATTGAATCATTAATTCAAAGTTTCTACATGTACGAGAGAAAACCACATGGCAAAAAGGCATATAAGTTGGCAAAAAACATTGTTTTGGCAAAAGGGGTGGCAAAAAAGAAAATTGACCCAAGGGAAACCCTGATTTTAATGATTATTTCTGCACTAATTAGTGGTAATAAACTGGTGGAGGGAGAAACCTGACCACTAAAGTTAAATAAGAAAAACTTTTAGAAAGGCGAATGATTTTTCACTTCCTCTTTTAATTATTCATAACTTCCCATTTTCAATTCTGTCAAGCATTAAAATAAGAAACAATGGGTAAATCACCATCTTTCGCTTGTCAATGAATACACTGTTAACACAGCCTTAAATAAAATGCTTCGCTGAGCGCAGCCTGATACGACCACAGAGGTCGAAACCCTGAAAGGTTGGGGCAAATTTGGACACAATATTCAAGCTTGATACTGTCTGAATTTGGATTGTGATCAAATTTTTGACATAATAAAGGTTTCTGACACAAAATAAATGTGGTAAAAAATCTTACAAATCTATTGCGCAATACTGTGCAACTGAAGGTTTCTTCTTTCTTCTTGAAACTTTTCAAAAAGTTGAAATTTGAAAAATTTTGAAAAAAAATATGAACCCCTTAAAAAATTTGAAAAAAAAATCCCCCCCCAAACTTTTTGAATCCCTCCTTGGAGCAATTACCCTCAAACTAAATCCCAGCCTTTTCTTTGTAGTATGGAACCTTGTAGTACAATTTCAGGGAGATTCATTCACTTAAACACAAGTAATTGTCTGGAAACTAGAAAAATGCTTGTTTTGGCCTTTTTGGCCCTTATTCCTACATGTTTGGGGCAATTACCCCCAAACTCAATTCCAGACTTACCTTTGTGATATGGAACATTGTGGTACAATGTCAGAGCGATCCATACACTCACACACAAGTTATTGTCTGGAAACTACAAAAAATGCTCGTTTTGGCCCTTTTGGCCCTTATTCCTAAATTGTTGGCACCATAACCCCCAAAATGAATCCCAACCTTCTACTTGTGGTATTAAACATTGTGGTACAATTTTTAAATACTTACACCAAGTTATTATCCTGAAACTAGAAAAATGCTTGTTTTGGGCCCCTTTTGGGCCCCCAATTCCTAAACGGTTGGGACCATCATCCCCAAAATCAATCCCAACCTTCCTTTTCTGGTATTGAACCTTCTTAAAAAATTTCATAGAGATCCATTTATATTAACTAAAGTTATTGTCCGGAAACCAAATGTGTCTTCGGACAACGCAGACGATGACATCATACCATTATACGATCCCAAAAAATATTTTGCGGTCTTATAAAAACAAAGACCTAAAACATATGATTGTTAATAATGGAAATTCAGTGTTCCTATCAAGTTAAGTTTTAAATTCCTCTTATATAGATATAAATAGGGTTCTTTCCTTTTTTTAAATAGAAATATATCATCTGTCAAAGAAACATTGACAGAGAACATCCATATGCACTGAGATACACTGACATTTCAAGGTACAACCTTTGTGTATAGGATGACTAATTGCTTGGTTTAACATGTCACTGTTCTCAAATTTTTCATTCTGTTTCTTTAATTCAAATAATGTCATTGACTGTCAGTTTAAACTTCTTCAGGCAAATCAATGTGTATTATACAATTATTCTCCAGTTATTTACAAAATTTATCAATTGTATTATAGAAACAGTAAATCTCAGCAACAAATTTTATGCATGTACACTTGTAGCCAAGGAAACATGCTTTTAACAACAAGTGATGTCTTCTTAATATGATTAAATCAAAAGAAGCATGTATGCCAAGCCTTGGGTTAACAACAGACCTTAGTGAACTATCTGTAACTGAGCAAGGCTAGTTCGTACATTTTAAATGCACCATGCAAGTTTAGCAAATGACTGCAACTGAAACTATACAGTGGTGAAAAGTTGAAGTGATCTTTATTTATGTATATATACAAATATTGTCATTGAACAATGTTTAAGTTTTCAAGCAAGTCCAAAGATGAACCATGTTTGCAAATGATGAGTCAACAGTTCAGAAGAAACACAATTAACCGAAGCCATTTTTCATTATCCAACAATGTTCATGATCATCAAAACAAAATAAGGGTAAGAGTCCAGCCTAAGTCTCTGGAGTCCAGGGTTCATGGACTTATCTGTACAGGGAAGTTTTGAACACTGAACAAATTTAGATTTTGAACCCATTCCGTTGTGGAAAATTTCCTGAATAGGTGACAGGTAGTGGTACAAATGAAGTCATAACAAAATGTATGTACTCCTTTTAGTTCAGTGCTTTACCAGTAGGCGTATGTAGCTACACATATGATTATGTATGGATTCAATAAATGAAACAGTATTTTATAAAGGAAGAGCTTAAAACTTTTATCTCTGGTTGGCAGACAGGGAAGCCATTTATTGATGTTTATCGGAATTATTTACACTTAATCACAAAATCCTCCTACTTAATTTAACAGGTACATTAGAACCAAAAAGTCATCAATAAAAATATTAAGGATAATCTTTGCATTCAACAAAAAGACATTTTCATTTAATGTTTTTCCAGTGCATTAGATTATTTTTTAAGGTTATAAAACACTCTATGAATTGACAAATGTCAATGAAAAATCTGTCCTTCCCTCCACAATTAGTTCTTTCTAATTCTTTACCATTTCTTTTCAAATATTCAGGACTTTGTGACAAATTAATGATTTATGACTTAATCATTATACAAAATAATGTCTGCATTCCTCTAACACAGGAACACCTGTTTGTCTTTGAATTTACAAATCAACATTTTTACCTGGATACTTCATAGACTATTTGTCTGTATGTAAAGTTTACAAATTTTCAGTGCATGTATATTAAATTTTTAGTGAAATTTCAAATCTTCGTGCAAATCTTTTAAATCTAAAGATGTCATAATCAATAAACCATAAATTGTACATGCATTTCTGCACTTTATATTTTGTGCATTAAATCATTATGAACAGACTGTGAGACATATGTTTGATAATCTAAGCAGTAGATAAATGTTACCAGTTACATGTAGTTAATCCCTGTATAAATGTTTATCAACAACATTTACTTTTGTCTATCTACAGCTATTCAATCTTTTAAAATTATGCAACACAGTATATTTATCCAGTTTTTATGTAAGACTGAACCTCAAAATTCTGACCCACCATATTTCTGATATTTCTAGCATAATAATATTCTATAAATGAAAAAGCTAGTTTAAGATAAAGGAGTAGCTCAAAATTCTGACCCATAATATTCTTGATATTTCTAATATTGCAGTAATATTCTATAAATGAAAAGTAGCTAGTTTATGATGAAGGAGCAACTGGAGCTTTTAATCAATGAAGAACAAGTCACTTGGCAAGAAATTCAATGCATGTCTTTCACTAGTGTCTTTAAAGTCAGAATGTGTCAATTAAAATACGAATAACACATCACTACGGTTCATTAAAAGAAATTGTTGCATCCAAGACTTCCATTGTTTTGTCTGTCTGTTAAAGTGCCAGTTGTGTGATGTAAAATTCAGAACTAAGCCCATTGAATTAGTAGACTGGTCTTATGATTTTTCATCAGTGAGTGCCAGGGGATCCTATTCCTCAAACATGTCAAAGGTCATTTGTCAATTTTCAAAGAATTTGGTTTTAAAAAAAAATATAACTTACTTGCTCCACCCATTTCATCAGCATCAGTAGCCTGTAAAGGCTGATCCAACTGAACTGTACTTTCATTTTCTAAAATCGTTCCACGAAACACTGGAACGCCTCGTTTGTTCTTAGTTCTAGATACAATAACAGGATCATGGAGATTAGGTTCTGAAATTAAAGATTTTATATATACATGTATGTGTTTTTTTACAATCAAAAATAACAGTTCAAAATTAACATAAGTCATACAATGTGCTGTCATTGCATAAATTTTAACTGCATCTAAAATACATTTGCAAGTGGAAATGATGATCGATAAAAAGGACAGCATTTCCAAAGAAATTCTCTGAATCTATTCTTGTGGCTTACTGAAATTATCATAAATATTAGAAATATCATATAATGCATTTACAACATAGAATTTCAGTCCTAGTTTTGGCATTTTCAAATCATTGTTGTATAAGATGTTATTTTTAGATGTCAGTCTGACACTTGTATTGTCTCCTGGATTTTGATTGATTGGTTGGTCTTTAACTCCAATTTCAGCACTATCATTATCAGCGGCTTATTTGTGGAGATCAGTTTTTATTGGGGATTCGAACTCACAACCTCTGTGTTGACAAGTAATAGATACAGTAGTTGTACTACTAAGACCACTTGAACACTGAGACTCACTTCCCTGGATTTAGCATGAACCTTTTGCTACTCATCTTGTTTATATAACATTGGTTAGTTCAAGATGACTGAACATACTGAATGGTAACTTACTTATTATCTTTTATATCTTTTTCATTGATCTTTTATATAACATTGGTTATTTTAAGATTACTGAACATGCTGAATGATAAGTTAAGTGTTGTTGTCTTTTTTAAAGCATCTTTTAAAATGCAAGAATTTCCATGCATAAACGAGTGTAGACTAGTACTTGGTCATTTGCTCTTGTCTTACAATCAAGGAAAGTCTGTACAAATTCACTATTTCTTTCATGTGCATATATTTTTTCTAAATATAAACCCTGTATTCACATGCATGCACAAGTAAGTCCAAGAGGAAACAGAAAAGACAATATGATGATAAAGAATGGTTGTCAAAAAGATTGATTGATTGATAGTTGCTTGTTTAAAAAAAATATCCAGTGCAAAGGAAAAGACATTATCTCTGAGGACATTATAAAGGTGTCACCAAAGTTTCTGAAAGTTTTGTCAACTGTGATCATTTCTTTATCTGATTATATGTAATGAAAGAAGAAAAGTTAATATTGTTACTTGTACATGTAGATTGTGACAAATTAATTATCAATGACTACATGTAAATGTAAATGTACATTGTAAATGCAAGTTTTGTGGTCATGGTGGTTAACATGCAACATGTACGAAGAGTCACATTGTACATGTAGGTGGCTTTTTAAGTTTTTGTAAAGAAAATATCTGCCTACATCCAAAATGTCCTTATGGTATCTTACATGTGTTTATATTTCAGATAAATTATAACAACACAATAAATGTATATCAATTAGAATAGGCCTGAATCTTCCAGACAAGATTGTAAGATAGAGCTTTTTAAGATGAAAAGATACATTCTAATTTTTAATACCTAATTAAATGAAAATTTTCATTGTTCTGCATGAGTCAAATTCTTAACTAGTATAAAATGCATCTGTTTTAAAATCTGTTTTTTTAATATCATACTAAAAATATGAACCTAAGTCTTTGTTATGTTACAATAGAAATTAAGATACAAATCTTTGACAGGGGTGTCCACATAAATCATAACTACCCACAACAATACATAACTCTTAATCATATTACCCTGAAACAATAATCAATCTTTAACTTGAAACATATACCAACATTTGTATGAAATGTACACTCGATTTAAACACAAAAGAGGTCAAAATTTACAGGTGTACATGTACTTATTCAACAATACTTGACTAGCTTGGGGTAGAGGTGGTTCTGTTGTCTGTCATATATCCTCTAAGCAAAACTGATGTAAATAACTGATTAAGACACTGTATTGTACCTGACTTCATTTATACATTCCTAGTGGCGAAATGAGGCTGTAAATGGGGATATTTGTAATCCCATTCACTGATTCACAAAATATCAAAGAGTATATATAAACAATATACATTGTGGAGTGGCATGTGGCAATCACACATTCAAAAATTTAAATATTCAGAGAAGTAATCACATAATCAAGGCCCATAAATGTAATAAGATATCTTATAATCACTTTTTCACAACAAAGTATAATAGGCAATCAAATCAAATAATTATTTATTCATTTTTTGAAACATCATAAATGGAAATCAATCAATGACCAATCAAATAGTGGCAAAAATAATCCTACATGTACATTTATACCTTGGAAAATGTGTTTAGTCCCAGAGACACATCCAGGCACTTTGAAAGGAGGTGCTTTTTGCAACTACACAGGCTTCCAGAATATTTTCATAAATGTTTATGAAACATATAAAAGGAGGTATTCCAGCTACTTCAAGAACCATTGCCCCCACCCAATACACACACTGACAGAGTCTAAGGGGTAGGTATGCCCATTTGATATCTCATGATTATGGTAATACATTGTATATTCATGATAATTGTGAAGTGAGATTGGCTATTGTACATGTACATGTAATCTGAATTAAGCTCATTGCGTCATGTATATTACAGTGTTCTCCCAAATTTGTTTTACGGTGATGTGGTAAGAGTGCAATTTTACATGTAGATTCTCCTTTTATGTTGCAATGTGATGTAACATTTGTATATAAAATACCATGTTAAAGCATGTTTGTTATAAATATTAAAATAAATTGAAAAAGAATTTTATTTATATACTTTTGTACATATAAAATACATATATCTGCAACAATGTTTACTCTAATGAGCTGACAACCGGTGCACCAATATTGTTGTGCCAAAACTATATAGGATGGAATGCAAAGAATTTCAATAGTTTAACAATGTTGAATTTAGTTCAGGAGAGGAAATACTAGACAGCAACTGTCAAACATTGTACATGAATGACAAGGAAACATAATGTAATGACAACCATATAACTATACAAACTTATTTAGACAATGCAGATTATACAATTCTATTATTTATATAGAATTGTTTTAAATGTTTTGTAACGTATTTCATAGAATACAGCAATAATTTGGTTTAGATTATAATTTGCATTAGAATTCTTTTTAACTTGATGTTCTCAACTCTAGATAGATATATAACACAGTATAATGGGTGATTTGAGATAAACAAAACATCAATAACACAACAACTGTCTGTTTAATCAGTCTGTACAATTGGACATCAAAGATTTCTAGGAAATTATTCTTTAGGTTAGTTATTTACAAGAGAATCCATGTCTAATTTTTAGGATCTTTCTAGTTTTTATCATTTGAACCTTATTGAATATGTAATATTTTGTAAGATATGAAACATGAACAAAACTTAAAGACTTATTTTAATTTATTTGATACCCAGTTACTGAAGATGATCATAGTACCCTTTGTCAATGTGTAAATTAGACAAACAGAAAAACAAAAAACTCAAAGTTATTAAACTGTATACAGCCCTGCATTTGCAGAAAGAGCCCAAAAATTTACTTTTACTTTTGAGTTGGTCACTAATTTTGGGAATATAATGGCAGAGTTAGAAAATAGGGTGTGTGTGGTTACTAGGAAACAAGTTCTGAGTAAATACATGTATATTTTGATGTGCACTTGGTTCTTCAAACAAGAGCTTGAATTAACAATCTATCCTGAAATCACAAACCGTTCTTGTAGTTAAAATGAGAAATTACTAAATATATGAAAAACAGCACAGAAATGAAATATTATCTATAGTACTGACTTAATCATGTTATTGTTGACACTGAGACCAAAGCAATAAACAATCATGATTAAATAAAACTGGATGGCTTGGACCCATAATGCAATTTCATAACAAAGTTATCCTGTTTACAAACAGCAGCAATGTTTTTTTCATCAGTACAAACAAAATGTACAAATATATCTTTCTACTTAGTGAGTTACCTCTTTAACAACCAATAATGATAATGCTATTACTTCTTTACTATTCAGATGAAATAATGTAGTTTTTCTCTCAAGCAAAATGAACCAATGGTCACAAACAGACAGGATCAATACATAGTCCTAAACACAATATCCCTGAGATGACATCTAATAATAACATACAAATTTAATCACAAATTCCGATAGAGCCATTATGATGGATTATTCAGGAGCTTGAACTCAATTAAGACAATAGAGGGTATGACACAATCTACCATTGAGTATGTAAATGAAAGAGATTGATCTTGTAAAACAAGAACGAAATATATGGACCTGATTTATGGAAAACCTGTAAAAATAATTTAATTTTCAAGCTTTTGAATCTGGTCTTCTTCTGTTATACTGCATAAATCTATAAATTGTAATTGTTTCCATGATTTATAGTCTTTCTGTATTGAATATTATAATAATTGATAGGGAGATATTTGAAAACATTATGTAACCTGTAGCCTGACTGAGGGCTGACAATTAAGACTGAAGCTAAAATTTGAAAATCTACTGTACAGGACTAGTCTAGTGTAGAGCCAATACAAATGTCAGGGTCACAAGGATGTTTAAGTGTTCTGACTATTGCAAGCAATTTTGATTTTGACCAAATTTGATCACTTTTGACTTTTTTTTTCTTTTTTTTTGATACATACACATTTATGTGCATCAGGCATGTGTATTTTTCATAAATTTTATTCATTTCTTTTCTCGTTTCATATTCTTAAATGTACTATCATGTACTCAATGAGTTCAAATGATGCACTTAAGAAATCATGCAATGATCAAGTACATTCATCTTTGATTATGTCTTGTAAGACCCAACCAAATTATAAATTTAGCAAAACATGACCGGTGAAAAAACTACATGTACCTATACTACAAAGGTCAGTGAAAATAATCACTATATATATGTTCATGTACAATGTATGTACTTTTTTCCAGATCTAGAAAAGGCTACTCTTATGGCACCTTAAAATAAATGTGTTAAATAAAACTATAATAAAATGCTTTGCTGAGCGCAGCTTGATACAACCACAGAGGTCGAACCCTGAACAGTTCGGGCAAATTTGGACACAATATTCAAGCTTGATACTGTCTGAATTTGGATTGCGATAAAATTTTTGACATAATATAGGTTTCAGACACAAAATAAATGTGGTCAAAGATCTTTAAAATCAATTGCGCAATACTGTGCAATTGAAGATTTCTTCTTGAAACTTTTCAAAAAATTTGAAATTTGAAAAATTTTGAAGAAAATAAATTGGAAAAAATCCCCCTTTTGGAGCAATTACCCCCAAACTCAATCCCAGCCTTCCCTTTGTAGTATGGAACCTTGTAGTACAATTTTAGAGAGATCCATATACTTAAACACAAGTTATTGTCTGGAACCTAGAAAAATGCTTGTTTTTGGCCCCTTTTTCCTGCATCTTTGGGGCAATTACCCCAACTGAATCCCAGTCTTCCCTTTGTGATATGGAACATTGTGGTACAATTTCAGAGGATCCATACACTTACACACAATTTATTGTCCGGAAACTACAAAAATGCTTGTTTTTTGGCCCCTAATTCCGAAACTGTTGGTACCGTAAACCCCAAAATCAATCCCAACCTTCCTTTTGTGGTATTGAACCTTCTTGTAAAATTTCATAGAGGTCCATTCACTTTTAACAACTAAAGTTATTGTCCGGAAACCAAATGTGTCTTCGGACAATGATGACGCAGACATCATACCATTATACGAATCAAAAAAATTTTGCGGTCATATAAAAAGACAACAATATCCTGGATTACTGCAAGGCAATGCTTTAGTCTACATTTTTTCTTCAGGACAATTTAATGATAGGAAACAAATGCTGTAGTACATAAAATGGGGTTACACAAAGGTTGACAAGACGTTACGTCACAATTATAGGTTTGACGACGTTAAAATGAAAGTGAAAGTAAAAGTTAATAATGAATTGTCAGTATCTTTTCCAAAATGGACAACATCTCACAGGACATTCCGTTCAATTTTAACTGGCTTCACTCTGAATGAGGTACTGCTTCCAATTGTGTCGGGAATATTGTGGGATGTATGGTAGTCGCAAATGTAGGGCATTGTGGAAATTGTGGAAAATCTGTAGTCCACTATAGTGACTAATTACAAAGTAAAGTGGCATTGCATTACACACCTGGATAACCGCCCGGCTAGGTATCAAGATTTTTATTTCCCTAGCAGTCCATTGTTTAAGACCCAAAATAAATGCCTGACATACATTGTATATATACATTCAATGTCTGACAAAGAAGACGCTGTCATTTTTCCAGACTAGACCATCAATACACATTATCGCAATCCGGATAAGTTCTGAAATTATACACAACTTTTTCATCCAGTTGAACCTATCTGGGACCCTGTTTAAACAATGTATTTTCCACATAACTTTTCAAAGAGACATTTTTTAACCATCGTCATGAATGTAAACACTTCAAACAAAGCATTTTTATGATTTTAATTTGTGTTTTAAAAAAGATGATTATAATCTATCAAAGTTTCAAAATGTTCGCATTTCAAACTTTTTCCTCCCTCAACTCGTTACTGATGACCTTAGTTTTTGCCACACTTGACCCAAACAGGAAGTTGTCTAAGTGACGTTTTTTTCCGGATTGGACTAAATATGTAGCGATAAGGTGTACGAAATGTATGTCTGAAATAAAGTTCTATCTAAACTTATGTTATTACTTCTATCATGTCTATGGACCAAAATATTTTTTAAAAAACTTAAGGGGATATTTTTTTCTACGGCAACAATTTTTTTTTTAAGGAAGCGAAAGGTCTACAAATAAAAATTAAAAATTACTGTAAAGTAACAGAATTTTCAGTTATTTTTAGGTGTGGGTTTTTTATTTTCAATTTCTTATTTTTGGGGATGTGGATTATTATTTTATTGTGCTCAGACTTCTTCTCTTTTTCAACTTCAATGTCAATATTACCTGGGACCAATAAATTAATGTGGTGCACCTAAGTTATCCCTTTCACAATGTGCACAATAATACCAAATTTTGGTTCGTACCTGGGCTTTTGTATAATCTTTACCCGGTCTAATTTGTAATTTCTTGAGAATATTCTGAGTTAAAGTGAAAACATGAAATTCTTAAGACAGGAAAAAAAAATCTTAGTTGAAATGATAATTAAAATATAAACACAAATGTATAATCAAGCACCTGTTCGTGAAATACGAAGTAAAATTATTCACTTACCAGACATACAAATTACGTATTCTGTTAAAATTAAACATAATAAATATAAATATGTCCTTCGAATCATTTTAAAGCCTTCGTGTATTTAAAGTATTCCAATAAAACAATAAATTGTCAAACAGATCGTCCTCAAGTAATGGTAAAATGGCTGGCTAGTTTGTGTTTATGCTAATGCCTGACGTCATTTGTGTATTTCCGGTTATCGACCAGGTGAAAATTCGCCATGGAGTTTACCATAAAAATTTCCTCTTTCGGAAGATCTAAAAGAACCAATTAAATTTATATATCAAATTTTTAAATAGTTTATGTAATGAAAGTGATATGATTAAAAACGAAAATAACTGAAAGAAATAATTTGTGTGAAAATAATCGATGCTTATAAATGTTATATTTTGAGACATTTTTATATTGTATTGGGAAGAGATATTAGGGACTGTGCAATATTTATCTGAGGGTGGGGCCGGTGTACAGCAAATATTTAAAAAAAAAAAACTTTATGCCCCGCCAATATTTATTATAAAAAAAGTTCTTGCCCCGCTTCAATTAATGAAAAAAAAAGTTCTTGCCCCGCTTCAATTAATGAAAAAAAAAGTCCTTGCCCCGCTGGAAAAAAATAAAACACACATATGGAAACATGATATTTTTTTTAACTAAAATGCACAACATTCAATAATACATGTATATCAGAGATGATATTTAAACTCAAATGCATATATTTCAATATTATACAGATTTTATTTTTGTGAAGAAAGTCAACTTAGGAGCGCTGTGATTGGATGTATGGGTACAATATATTTTTTTTATTTATCTATGAATAACTGCAGTGTGTATATTTACAATATAAATTTTGAAACCTATTGAAATATTTTCTAGAGAATTATTCAAAAGATTTCCAAAATTTCATAATTTGGTGTAAAATGATGGTGGGCATGGATAACATAAACAAACTCCATTGAAGTTGGTCATGATACTATTTGGCTTCAATTTTAAAACAGAATAATAAAGTACTAACACCACACATAACTATTTTATCCAGGTTTTATTATACAAAAGTGGTAAATTTAGAATATGTTAGTATTGCCGCATATGGCAGAATAAATAGTACCGTTTTCCTATACTGAAGATAGCAAGGAAATCAAAATAAATCAGACTTCAGTTATGTTATACTATTTTGAAGCTTTTGATTAGTACATTTGATTTTATCACAAAGAATAGAAATTTTCACTGTGAACAATGCTGTGTTGAGAAAAGTGCTGATTCATCATAATAAGTAAAATTGATGGGTACTGACATAAATCTTTATTCTAGGATTTCAATATTAACTCTGTTGTATAAAATGCACCAAACTATAGTTCTTTGTATTTGTTTTCACCTTTCGCAATGATTAATTCAATTGGAAACACCAGAATTCAAGTCGCGACAAATATTTTTAACTGAGATATTTGCCTTCTTTGCTGTGTAATTCCTTAAATTTATCACTGGGGTATTTCTCTAGCCATAATTTATTAAAACGAAATGTTCTGGTTAAGTTTGTACTGTTTATGGAGTAAAGCAATATTTAGTCATACTAGAAGCATTTTCAGTGTTAAAATTGTCCATCTAAGAAAAAAGAGGCCCACTTGAGGCTAAATTTAGATAGAATTTATATTCTCCTGTGTAAAGAATTGTTCACATTATGGGCAATTCATGCAGCAAATATTTTAATAGTGCTTCATTTTGTAGTTTCTATCTTTTATTATATCAGGCATATATAATTTTCATTTTCTACTGTTTGCAAGGACTTTTGTTGAAAGTAATACTCAAGGGACATAATTCAGCTTTTTCATAGATTAAGTTGTAATTTTTTAATGTTAAAGAATTTAATTTTGTTATGTTAAAGATTTATTTACAATACAATTGAAGTTGTTTTATTTTAAGCATTTATTTACCATATGTTATGTTATGTTTAATGTACAAAACATTGTTTATAGTTTTCAGATATTTTATTTATACAGACAATGCTTAATAATAATGTACTATAAGCAATTTAATATTTTTTTAAAGTGCCAAACATTTATTTTTCTTATTTTAGCTTCAACATTCTTTGTTTTTTTTATACATTTGAGTTTAATGCTTTGATGCTCCTTTACTTTTATAAATAAAATGTGAGTACAATATATATATATATATATATATATATATATATTGTACATGTACATTTATATATTATGTTGGTCAGTATTTCATTTTTAAAATGATTATTAAAAGCATAAACACAAAAATATATTGAAGCACTGTATTAGGTTATTTTGTTTTAGATTCAATTGTGGTTTTTTTTTTAAGTTATGTTTTCCCACAGAAATCACAAATATATGTATTGATAAGAACATTTAGACCTTTAAACATGTTGCATTCAGATAATATATAAGTATATGAACTAACATCATCTCAAGCCATTGATATGTTAAAGGTGCTGTTATTCAATTTGATTTTAATAAATAGTTTTAATCTTTTATACTCTGATTTAATTTTTTTTATGCACACGAAGGGTTTTAAAAGTGTGCGCCCACCAAATGTTTGTTAAAAACTTTTCGCCCGCTCATTATTTGCATGAAAAAGTATGTGCCCGTCCATGTTTGCACCGCCCCATCCTCAGATAAATATTGCACAGTCCCTTAATATAACATGAGTGTATGCTAGTTTTGTCTCTGGTCTTGGAATTCATTTGTTTATGTTGTAAAATGCATGTCGTTTTTTTTTTTTTTAACTTATATTGTGTTGTTTCTTTTTTCCGTTTTTTATGTTTTTTTAAAAAATCATGAACTTGTATAAATGCCATATAGAGTCGATCCATTATATTATAAACACAAACTAGCCAGCCATTTTACCATTACTTGAGGACGATCTGTTTGACAATTTATTGTTTTATTGGAATACTTTAAATACACGAAGGCTTTAAATGATACGTTTGAAATAAGATAAGATATATATAAGATAAGATATTTTATTTCCCAAATTAGGTCCCTGGGTGCATACATAATATTATAACAAATATAATCTTTTAATTTTACAACATACAGTATTTTACATGACATTCATATAATACACATAACATATTGATATAGAGTGATACAGGCTATTATATGTTAAACTATAAAAAAAAGTATTTAAGAGTTGCTACTCCAGAGATGTGGCAAATGTCCTCTCATTTGATTTTATATGACCGGTCTCTTAGCCCCAGGCTTGTTATTGTGGAAATTCTTAAATGAATGGCTTGAGATCGGTCCATCGTATTCAGTACTGATTTTCCGCGACTTCACTGATATTGACTGACTATGTTCTCCGACTCATACATATATATCATATATATTGGTCACAGTATCCGCTTACTTTGTTTTAACTTTAGGATTTAAATATCTGTTTGCGAGCGATATTCGGCGTTTGCTTATATAATAGGTAAAACATTGTTTTTCTGTGTTCAAATGAAGAGATAATTACAAACGAAAGAGGATATACATCCGAGCAATTTGTTACTAGGATCTCCAGGCCATTTTTTCCGTTGTGTCAACCTAAATTCCTACGGAAGATGTGGTTTAAATCAAAGCAACACGAAGAAAACCGCCTTAGTGGATAAATGTTTGTGCATCACGAGGCCTATATAGTTCTTCAAAAAATCGAAGTTGCACATCCATATAAAAAGAAGATGTGGTATGATTGCCTATGATTGCCATGTCTTATTAAGACAATACGATCCGCGGAGTCCTAATATTTCCCTACGGTATTTTGGACCACTGATGCATGGCCGAATTGCGAGATTCATTTTGAGGACGAAAAGACAAACAACAGTCTGCAAAACACAAAATAGAAAACTAAAGACCGCAGAGCAACTTGAACCCCGCCAAAAACCGAAGTAGCGTAAGAGTAAGGTAGAGAAAGACAGCAATTTAGCATTACATATTTGTTTCAAAAAGGGTAAGAAAATAAAAATAAAAAACTATATCAAACCAAAATGGAATGTTGATTGAAAAAATGCTATTGTATAGAATATTTTTTACAAATTGTCGAGAGAATGGAAAGGTATTTTCACAAAATCTAGCTATTCTAACAGATGAGTAATATTTTCTTTTATTTATTCTGATAATTAACATGCTGAATGAAATTGAACAACAGCAAATGTTCACTTCCTATACTATTTAAAACAAATACAATTATATTTAGGAAAATGTTTTTTCTTATTCATTGATAATATTCAAACATGTAATCTGTATGGTGTTACCCTGAAATTTGGTTGGTAGAAATTATTACCACAACGTTCTTGTTCGACATTTACTTTCAGCCTCAAGATCCATATAAGAAAGACCGTAGATTTTTCTTTGCGGGATACATAGATACACAGTCACTTCAGGTTTGACTGTGGATCATTGGTCAGATCCGCTAAACGCCAAAAAAGATCAAGTATTCGGCAACATGTTCTCCAATTTCAAACAAATTTAAAGGTTCGTTTTTAAGATTATTCTAGTGATATTATCGAAAAATGAAAACAACAAGTTATACATTTCATACGTCCGAAGCGCTTTTCTGGATTTACCGTCATCAGTAACACTTAAAGCCGAAAATTTGAATTATTAATTGTTATTAGAGTAACGGGGTATAGAAATGTGGTCACTTTTGGTATTCTTTTTGCCGACAGTACCACCCTTGCCAAAGTCGTGCGTTTGTTTGACTGTGCGGGATGTATAAATTCGTAGACAAGTCTGGTCAAACTGAGGACATAAACATGATGCATCGTGTAGAGAGTGCCACGCTCTCTGTACGTTGTGAACCCTTGCAACAACACTTTGAGGGGTCGGTAGATGGCCTATTGTAGGGCTTAATTTCTGTCCATTCCCCAACATACCATAGTTTCCCAGTGGCCTTCTACATTTTCCGCCCTTTATCTCGACCGACTCCTATTGCAGGACCTTTCTATTGTATTGATTGCTCATTTGATTCTCGTCCTGATCATGCAGCATTGAAAAGTCACTGAACGTTAAACAAACAACAATCAATCAATGTTAATTGTTTTATTATTCTATTCATAAGTATGATTGAAATATTTGCAACTGAACGTTAAGCTTCAACAATAAGCCGTGTAATATCTCTTAATCAAATTAACTAAGATATGAGACTATTCCATATAAATAGAGGAATAAATGGATGTTTCAAATAGCGAACAAACGATGGTCTAGTATTGTTTGTGTAAAGTAATTACAACATTTTTATGGTTAATTTTTTGTAATTTTTTTGTTAATATGAAAATAAGAAGATGTGGTATGATTGCCAATGAGACATCTCTTGAAACAATTCTAACGTATGGATTAACTTGTTTGTATTGAGTAAAATGTCAGCAAATCCTCATTACAATAACAATCTCCATATTTATGTTGGCTTCGGTATGGAACCAAATTGTTATTCTGAAAAGAACAACGACCTTTTCGTATTATTATATTAGCCTATATTGATCGACTTTCCCATTTTTGAAGTTGTCATTTTATGTTTTTCAAATAATCATATTACCGCAATTTTTATTTTTCACTAATCAAAATGGAACGATTGATGCATACTCTTTCGAATCTTCGGGTAATATATACTACTATAGGGATTTTTTCAAAGGCCTATTTTTTTGTTAATTGATTCAGCCTACTATTCGTTGGTATATTTTCACTAGTTAATTCTATTGTTTGCTAGTTTGATTTTTTCTAATTTTTTGCTAGCTTGATTCTTTCCTTCTTCCTATTGTTTGCTAGCTTGATTCTTTCTATTGTTTGCTAGCTTGATTCTACCTATTGTTTGCTAGCTTCCTTCTTCCTATTGTTTGCTAGCTTGATTCTTCTTATTGTTTGTTAGCTCGATTCTTCTTATTGTTTGCCAGTTTGATTCTTCCAATTGTTTGCTGTTTTTGAGATTTCCTATTTTTTTCTGGCTTGAATCTTCCTATTGTTTTCTGGCTTGAATCTTCCTATTGTTTGCTAGTTTGATTCTTTCTATTATTTGTCAGTTTGATTCTTCCAATTGTTTGCTGTTTTTGAGATTTCCTATTGTTTGCTAGCTTGATTCTTCCTATTGTTTGCTAGTTTGATTCTTTCTATTATTTGTCAGCTTGATTCTTCCTATTGTTTGCTAGCTTGATTCTACCTATTGTTTGCTAGCTTCCTTCTTCCTATTGTTTGCTAGCTTGATTCTTCCTATTGTTTGCTAGCTTGATTCTTCTTATTGTTTGCCAGTTTGATTCTTCCAATTGTTTGCTTTTTTGAGATTTCCTATTTTTTTCTGGCTTGAATCTTCCTATTGTTTGCTAGCTTGATTCTTCCTATTGTTTGCTAGCTTGATTCTTCCTATTGTTTGCTGGCTTGATTCTTCCTATTGTTTGCTAGCTTCCTTCTTCCTATTGTTTGCTAGCTTGATTCTTTCTATTGTTTGCTAGCTTCCTTCTTCCTATTGTTTGCTAGCTTCCTTCTTCCTATTGTTTGCTAGCTTGATTCTTCCTATTGTTTGCTAGCTTCCTTCTTCCTATTGTTTGCTAGCTTGTTTCTTCTTATTGTTTGTTAGCTCGATTCTTCTTATTGTTTGCCAGTTTGATTCTTCCTATTTTTTGCTTTTTTGAGAATTCCTATTGTTTTCTGGCTTGAATCTTCCTATTGTTTTCTGGCTTGAATCTTCCTATTGTTTGCTAGTTTGATTCTTTCTATTATTTGTCAGCTTGATTCTTCTTATTGTTTGATTGCTTGATTTTTCCTATTGTTTGCTAGATCGATTTCTATGACTTTTGCTAGCTTGATTCTTCCTATTGTTTGCTAGCTTGATTCTTCCTATTGTTTGATAGCTTCCTTCTTCCTATTGTTTGCTAGTTTGATTCTTTCTATTATTTGTAAGCTTGATTCTTCTTATTGTTTGGTAGCTTGATTTTTCCTATTGTTTGCTAGATCGATTTTTATTATTTTACTAGCTTGATTCTTCTTACTGTTTGCTAGCTTGATTCTTCTTATTATTTGCTAGCTGGAGTCTGTTGAATGAACGTTTAAAGGACAATTTTGGTATCCTTATTACAACAGCTAACAATAGTAAATAATGCTGCAGTTGTTTCCACTGCTAAGCATTTCAACTTTAGTTTTAAATATGCTGTGAATTTTATTTCGTTACTCCTTAAGATCATAAAATACCTCAAATCCATTAAACTTACAGCTAATGATTTTATACATGTATTTATCATTCCATTCATGGATGTGACTGTGTTAGTTAGTCATATTTGTCCTCAGGTACAACGGATGACAAAGGATTGAATGGATGCACCAACAAGGTAAATATTCGTTTTATTAATTTTCTCCCACAGTATAAAGATCAAAATAAATCCGTTCATCTAATTTCGATGTGAGATGAGTAGATTTTAATAAGGATTTTGTCTATTTGTTTAGATATTCAAAATTGTCCAATCCCAGTTTTAATTTAAGCATGGATTTTCTTGTGACAGGATAACATGCAGTGGCTCTACATTCATAAATGGTTGGTCTAATGAGACGTTAAATGTCTTATGTATAATCACAATTTACATTCCTTTATTTTAATGAACCCTCAATAGTTTGTCAAGTGTCCAAAGCGACTCGTATCCTTCATCTGTATGAAATGCGTTTTGAAAGGCGTCATTTTTAAACGTGACCCCCGTGATTTAGTATAACAGATTTTTTTATAATTAGATTTAAGAATGCTCAACTTGTTTGACTCTTGTACTAGTTGTATTCAATTTGTAGTCCTATAAGTTATTTTTTTCTTTCATTTTTTATAACAGATAACTTATTGAAATGGATACAGAAAACAAAAGTTCAAATTTTTCATCAGACATCAGATGTAGTCCATGTTTATTTGAAGGGAAAACAAACCATGCAATCAAGTGGTGTACAGAATGCCAAGAAGGTCTCTGTAAGGATTGTTTAGATAATCATAGAGCACTTGTTTCCGCAAAGAAACATAAAGTTATTCCAATGCAAGAGTACGTTTTAACCTTAACCCATATATCACCATCAGAGGTAAATACAAACTGTGCTGACCATGGACGGAAGTTAGAATTGTTTTGTCCAGCTCACGATGAACCGGTTTGTACTATATGCATTCCTGAAAAACATCGGCATTGCGAGAATTTTATTCCTATCAAGGAAATAGCAGAACACTGGAAGCATACAGAAGCTTTCCAGGACATAAAGAACAGCTTGTCAGACACAAAGCATAACATTGAAAATATAATAAGTACCTGTTTGGAAAATAAAACCTCTTTGACTTTGGGCAAGGCTTCAAAACAACAAGACATGAAAGCCAACATTTTTATGGTTAATTTTTGTAATTTTTTGTTAATATGAAAATAAGAAGATGTGGTATGATTGCCAATGAGACATCTCTTGAAACAATTCTAACGTATGGATTAACTTGTTTGTATTGAGTAAAATGTCAGCAAATCCTCATTACAATAACAATCTCCATATTTATGTTGGCTTCGGTATGGAACCAAATTGTTATTCTGAAAAGAACAACGACCTTTTCGTATTATTATATTAGCCTATATTGATCGACTTTCCCATTTTTGAAGTTGTCATTTTATGTTTTTCAAATAATCATATTACCGCAATTTTTATTTTTCACTAATCAAAATGGAACGATTGATGCATACTCTTTCGAATCTTCGGGTAATATATACTACTATAGGGATTTTTTCAAAGGCCTATTTTTTTGTTAATTGATTCAGCCTACTATTCGTTGGTATATTTTCGCTAGATAATTCTATTATTTGCTAGTTTGATTTTTTCTAATTTTTTGCTAGCTTGATTCTTTCCTTCTTCCTATTGTTTGCTAGCTTGATTCTTTCTATTGTTTGCATGCTTGATTCTTCCTATTGTTTGCTAGCTTCCTTCTTCCTATTGTTTGCTAGCTTGTTTCTTCTTATTGTTTGTTAGCTCGATTCTTCTTATTGTTTGCCAGTTTGATTCTTCCAATTGTTTGCTGTTTTTGAGATTTCCTATTTTTTTCTGGCTTGAATCTTCCTATTGTTTTCTGGCTTGAATCTTCCTATTGTTTGCTAGTTTGATTCTTTCTATTATTTGTCAGTTTGATTCTTCCAATTGTTTGCTGTTTTTGAGATTTCCTATTTTTTTCTGGCTTGAATCTTCCTATTGTTTGCTAGTTTGATTCTTTCTATAATTTGTCAGCTTGACTCTTCCTATTGTTTGCTAGCTTGATTCTACCTATTGTTTGCTAGCTTCCTTCTTCCTATTGTTTGCTAGCTTGATTCTTCCTATTGTTTGCTAGCTTGATTCTTCTTATTGTTTGCCAGTTTGATTCTTCCAATTGTTTGCTTTTTTGAGATTTCCTATTTTTTTCTGGCTTGAATCTTCCTATTGTTTGCTAGCTTGATTCTTCCTATTGTTTGCTAGCTTGATTCTTCCTATTGTTTGCTGGCTTGATTCTTCCTATTGTTTGCTAGCTTCCTTCTTCCTATTGTTTGCTAGCTTGATTCTTTCTATTGTTTGCTAGCTTCCTTCTTCCTATTGTTTGCTAGCTTCCTTCTTCCTATTGTTTGCTAGCTTGATTCTTCCTATTGTTTGCTAGCTCCCTTCTTCCTATTGTTTGCTAGCTTGTTTCTTCTTATTGTTTGTTAGCTCGATTCTTCTTATTGTTTGCCAGATTGATTCTTCCTATTTTTTGCTTTTTTGAGAATTCGTATTGTTTTCTGGCTTGAATCTTCCTATTGTTTTCTGGCTTGAATCTTCCTATTGTTTGCTAGTTTGATTCTTTCTATTATTTGTCAGCTTGATTCTTCTTATTGTTTGATTGCTTGATTTTTCCTATTGTTTGCTAGATCGATTTCTATTACTTTTGCTAGCTTGATTCTTCCTATTGTTTGCTAGCTTGATTCTTCCTATTGTTTGATAGCTTCCTTCTTCCTATTGTTTGCTAGTTTGATTCTTTCTATTATTTGTAAGCTTGATTCTTCTTATTGTTTGGTAGCTTGATTTTTCCTATTGTTTGCTAGATCGATTTTTATTATTTTTACTAGCTTGATTCTTCTTACTGTTTGCTAGCTTGATTCTTCTTATTATTTGCTAGCTGGAGTCTGTTAAATGAACGTTTAAAGGACAATTTTGGTATCCTTATTACAACAGCTAACAATAGTAAATAATGCTGCAGTTGTTTCCACTGCTAAGCATTTCAACTTTAGTTTTAAATATGCTGTGAATTTTTATTTCGTTACTCCTTAAGATCATAAAAATACCTCAAATCCATTAAACTTACAGCTAATGATTTTATACATGTATTTATCATTCCATTCATGGATGTGACTGTGTTAGTTAGTCATATTTGTCCTCAGGTACAACGGATGACAAAGGATTGAATGGATGCACCAACAAGGTAAATATTCGTTTTATGAATTTTCTCCCACAGTATAAAGATCAAAATAAATCCGTTCATCTAATTTCGATGTGAGATGAGTAGATTTTAATAAGGATTTTGTCTATTTGTTTAGATATTCAAAATTGTCCAATCCCCAGTTTTAATTTAAGCATGGATTTTCTTGTGACAGGACAACATGCAGTGGCTCTACATTCATAAATGGTTGGTCTAATGAGACGTTAAATGTCTTATGTATAATCACAATTTACATTCCTTTATTTTAATGAACCCCAATAGTTTGTCAAGTGTCCAAAGCGACTCGTATCCTTCATCTGTATGAAATGCGTTTTGAAAGGCGTCATTTTTTAAACGTGACCCCCGTGATTTAGTATAACAGATTTTTATAATTAGATTTAAGAATGCTCAACTTGTTTGACTCTTGTACTAGTTGTATTCAATTTGTAGTCCTATAAGTTATTTTTTTCTTTCATTTTTATAACAGATAACTTATTGAAATGGATACAGAAAACAAAAGTTCAAATTTTTCATCAGACATCAGATGTAGTCCATGTTTATTTGAAGGAAAACAAACCTTGCAATCAAGTGGTGTACAGAATGCCAAGAAGGTCTCTGTAAGGATTGTTTAGATAATCATAGAGCACTTGTTTCCGCAAAGAAACATAAAGTTATTCAATGCAAGAGTACGTTTTAACCTTAACCCATATATCACCATCAGAGGTAAATACAAACTGTGCTGACCATGGACGGAAGTTAGAATTGTTTTGTCCAGCTCACGATGAACCGGTTTGTACTATATGCATTCCTGAAAAACATCGGCATTGCGAGAATTTTATTCCTATCAAGGAAATAGCAGAACACTGGAAGCATACAGAAGCTTTCCAGGACATAAAGAACAGCTTGTCAGACACAAAGCATAACATTGAAAATATAATAAGTACCTGTTTGGAAAATAAAACCTCTTTGACTTTGGGCAAGGCTTCAAAACAACAAGACATGAAAGCCTTGCGTCGGAAGGTTAATGAATATCTGGATGGACTAGAGATTAAAATGCTACAGAACATGGAAGAAAGATACAAAGATTGTATTAAGGAAATAGATAGTTCACTTACAGATATAGAACACTACAAAACAGATATTTTAAAACTTAACAGTGAAATCGATTGTATGAAAAATTTAACATCAAAGGAAAAATGTTTTCTCGGAACACGGAACATTGAAAATAAGATTATAAAATTGAAGAGAAATTTAGAAAATCGGATGGATGACATGAGAAAATTTGAAATATCAGTGTCATTTGACCCTATTTTTGCATCATTAAGAACAATGACTGCAGCGTTGGGGACAGTGCAATTTGACAAACTCCCGATGTCGATGGAAATGCGAGATTGTAAGCATCGACAGGCCCAAATTCCAATTCCAAGACCACACTCGACGCAGGCAAACACTGTTTTATCCCAAAAACAAGAAATAGCAGTTCTACCAAATGTGCAAAATCATCTTGTAACAGGTTGTTTAATACTTCCAAATGATTTATACTTGTTTGTCCATCGGAATGGAAACTCCCTCGTTGTACAAGATAAAACTGGAAACGTAAATAGTACAGTTAGTATCTCTGGTAGTCCGTATGATGTAGCTATACTTGATGATAAACACATGGTCATTTCATATGGATCTTTAGCTTATATTGAGGTTGTTGCTCTTTCTAATGACCAGCTGACAAAACGAATGCCTGTTAATGGACATTGTTCTGGTATCTGTTGTTTTCGCGGAATTATTTATGTAGCTGTACGACAAAAAGGTATATGTACTTTATCTATGGGTAAAAATGTCAACATTCTGATCAGATGCATCACCTTTGATGTCGGGTATGTGACTGCTTCAAATGAAAAACTGGTATATACCGACAGTAAACATAGATCAGTCCATTGTCATGATCTTCTTGGAGTAGAGTTATGGAATATAATGCTTAATGACATGCAGTGTCCTCGTGGTGTTCAAATTGATATAAGGGGTAACATATTGTTCTGTGATAGTAAATCAAATAATGTGACACGTGTGCTCTCGGACGGAACAGGCAGACATATTCTACTCGAAACATCTTCTGGCTTAAAAGACCCATTTGGATTACACCTTGACGAGAGCAGAAAACATCTTTTAATTTGCAACTTGTCTGATGGGCGTGCATTTTCGTTTAATGTGAAGTGAAATACTCTGTTTAACTCATCATAAGTCATATTTTTGTTTTAGATTTGTGTCATGAAATCAAAATTGGCATCGAAATGCATGAAACACATTTTTATTAGATTTCCTAAATGAAGACAAATTACTAATGTCTTAATTCTTGTCTATTCAAGAATATTGTTTGTTGCATTAGCCATTGGTCGTCTATTCAAAGTTAAATTGATTCAACACTTGAAAAAATGCACGATGAAGTAGATCCCGACATTTGCTCAACATGTAAAAGCTCACCATAGATATCGTCTGAAAGTCTTTAAATATCTGTTTTATTGCCTTGGTAGTTTTCTGTCTCATTGACGTTTTGTATTCTATAAGTTGCATACTACACATGTATACATTCGGTTTGTTAACAACATTCAGTAGCGGTAGCATATTTCCTGAACTCATTGGTTATGGACGTTTTGTCACTGACTAACATCATTCGCCCAGAAGTAAGTCCACAATAAATTAATTTATATTAAGAATTACAGCCCACTATTTACGATATTCTGAGAATTCTGTTCCGTAAATCAGATTATGAAAATATTACGTATTTAAAGTCTATGGCAATCTGATCTGATTATCTGACTTAAAACGCCTTAGAGTTATCGCACTTATATCGTTTGTTTTTTCTAATTTATGGTGGCTTTTGTTATGGAGTGTCATCAGAAAGTAAATGTAAAACAACAACATTAGCGGTACCAATTTTTACAGCACCAGATGCGCATTCCAACAAGAGTTGTATCTTCAGTGATGCTCGAGGCCAAATTATTTGAAATAGCTGAAATTTATATAAACGTTGTAGAGCTGATCAAACCAAAAAAGGACCTAAAGTCAAGGAGTAGCTATCAATTTCTAGGTTTTAGTCACGATATGAAGCAAGCCTAGCTGTATCAAATGTTCATTCTTTTTTTTTATCCAAATTCATTGTAGGTTTATATTTTAACAATAGTTTTGCCACATTTCTTCATTTCTTTTCGTATTCTGTAAAAATATTAGAATCTAGTTTGTGCTATTCAAAGTTATTGTAAAAATTTTGTGCCTTTAGAACAAATACATGGATTTTCATTAAGTATCATCGAAACCATCATTTGTATTTTGGTATTGTATTTGCAATATATTTTATATTGTGTATAGCCGAGAATGAGAATAGGTTCACATATCTATACTTTAAGGCATCACTATATCTTCTCCATCTTTATATTTGTCAGTTCTCCTTTCAACGGAACGCTGATCGACAACATAACTATATACTATTATATAGAGATAAAACTGTCATATGCTTCAAAAACATATATTACTCTAATATACCAAACGTTTGTTAAATGATGATTACCTTACTTTGAAAACATATATAAGAAAATTTTGTTTACATGCAAACTTTAAGATGTATTTTATTTCTGAAAGATCGTGTTTAAAGTAACGTTATGCTTCGTAAAACACGAAATATATGTTCAGGAAAGGAAAGTCAATTAAGCAACAGCTGATCGTAAGCAATGAAATTTATACGAACAGTCACAATATTTTTTCAAACATAAGAAATTATAAAGGAACTTGATTTCCGGACAAATGATTACGAATGTCCAAAGACTTTAATGTTGGATTATTTTTTTTCTCTTCGTATGTTGATTTACTAGTAGTTCTTTTTTTTTCTATACCAAGAAAATCTCTTTCAAATAATCTTTTCACCATTTTTGAGCGTATATAACTAGACATATGTGATGAACAAAATTAGAAATACAAAATGTTTAAATTAAGTTTGGAAAATTGTGCTTTTATACAAAATTGAAATATTAAGATAAGCTGTTGATATTGATTTTGATGATTTCTGTCTGAACAGTCGTTTTTATTCTAGTATTTCATTTAGATATTAGAATAGAAACAGTTCAGCTTTTAAACTGTTGGAGAAACAACTAGCTTATATAACAGACAATTATTAATCAATTTTTATTAAGCGAGATTTTACATCAATATCGCATGTCTGTTCAATTATTATATTATCAGCATATTGGATTTTTTTGTCAATTAATTTTCTTTAGATACATTGCATTTTACTGAGCAGACTTTTCCAAGTAACTTGAGCTTTCCTAATGAAGGTAAATCCAGAAAAGGGTTCGGACACATGAAATCTATAAAGTGTTGTTTTCAATGTTTTCCATATATCCTTTTAAAATTACAATCATGACTACTAAAGTACTAAATACCTGTTATTTTTTACCGGTACAAAACATTATTGCCAATTCACATAAACGAAACTGACAAAAATGAAAACGAAAAAGGTCAATTCTGTATGTTACGTCCAGAAATAATCCCTAAATCTAGAGTACAGTAGTTTACCGATGTTCAAATCTCACAAACCGATTGAGAAGATAAAAATCAAGGAGACAAACAAACACTGAGGGAATCGCATGAACTCCAAAAGGAACAAGACTTGGTGTGTCGACAGAGTAAGCATATCCAGCTATGCATGTGTTATCCGAAAACCATCTGAATACTATTTTAAATTAGTTCATCTAGTAACTACAGTATACTTGTGATAAGGGACTTGTTGATTACAAGCCACAGTACTTTATAAAATGTTTAATGTGACATTTAGTTGTTACAGAATGTACCCTTCTAAATTTTCATTATTAAATCAATTCTTTTCCATAATTAAGGTTAATGTACATGATTACTGAAATATTACATCTAATGGCCATATCCGACTTTTGTACTTTTCTTGTGAATGTACATGGATTTTCATTAAGTATCATCGAAACCATCATTTGTATTTTGGTATTGTATTTGCAATATATTTTATATTGTGTATAGCCGAGAATGAGAATAGGTTCACATATCTATACTTTAAGGCATCACTATATCTTCTCCATCTTTATATTTGTCAGTTCTCCTTTCAACGGAACGCTGATCGACAACATAACTATATACTATTATATAGAGATAAAACTGTCATATGCTTCAAAAACATATATTACTCTAATATACCAAACGTTTGTTAAATGATGATTACCTTACTTTGAAAACATATATAAGAAAATTTTGTTCACATGCAAACTTTAAGATGTATTTTATTTCTGAAAGATCGTGTTTAAAGTAACGTTATGCTTCGTAAAACACGAAATATATGTTCAGGAAAGGAAAGTCAATTAAGCAACAGCTGATCGTAAGCAATGAAATTTATACGAACAGTCACAATATTTTTTCAAACATAAGAAATTATAAAGGAACTTGATTTCCGGACAAATGATTACGAATGTCCAAAGACTTTAATGTTGGATTATTTTTTTTTTTTCTCTTCGTATGTTGATTTACTAGTAGTTCTTTTTTTTTTCTATACCAAGAAAATCTCTTTCAAATAATCTTTTCACCATTTTTGAGCGTATATAACTAGACATATGTGATGAACAAAAATTAGAAATACAAAATGTTTAAATTAAGTTTGGAAAATTGTGCTTTTTATACAAAATTGAAATATTAAGATAAGCTGTTGATATTGATTTTGATGATTTCTGTCTGAACAGTCGTTTTTTTATTCTAGTATTTCATTTAGATATTAGAATAGAAACAGTTCAGCTTTTAAACTGTTGGAGAAACAACTAGCTTATATAACAGACAATTATTAATCAATTTTTATTAAGCGAGATTTTACATCAATATCGCATGTCTGTTCAATTATTATATTATCAGCATATTGGATTTTTTTTTGTCAATTAATTTTTCTTTAGATACATTGCATTTTTACTGAGCAGACTTTTCCAAGTAACTTTGAGCTTTCCTAATGAAGGTAAATCCAGAAAAGGGTTCGGACACATGAAATCTATAAAGTGTTGTTTTCAATGTTTTCCATATATCCTTTTAAAAAATACAACCATGACTACTAAAGTACTAAATACCTGTTATTTTTTTTACCGGTACAAAACATTATTGCCAATTCACATAAACGAAACTGACAAAAATGAAAACGAAAAAGGTCAATTCTGTATGTTACGTCCAGAAATAATCCCTAAATCTAGAGTACAGTAGTTTACCGATGTTCAAATCTCACAAACCGATTGAGAAGATAAAAATCAAGGAGACAAACAAACACTGAGGGAATCGCATGAACTCCAAAAGGAACAAGACTTGGTGTGTCGACAGAGTAAGCATATCCAGCTATGCATGTGTTATCCGAAAACCATCTGAATACTATTTTAAATTAGTTCATCTAGTAACTACAGTATACTTGTGATAAGGGACTTGTTGATTACAAGCCACAGTACTTTATAAAATGTTTAATGTGACATTTAGTTGTTACAGAATGTACCCTTCTAAATTTTCATTATTAAATCAATTCTTTTCCATAATTAAGGTTAATGTACATGATTACTGAAATATTACATCTAATGGCCATATCCGACTTTTGTACTTTTCTTGTGAATGCGTAGTTCTGCAAGGCAGAGAATTCGAAAAAGACGAAAGGAAACTCATCAAAGATACCAGGATTAAAATTTGGTATTCGTTTCGGCAGTCGAGCATTCAGGACCCAAAGTTCTGAAAAGAAACAAACGAGAGATAAGAAAATAATTTTAAATGACCCGATCAACAAAGGATAAACATGCAGGAACTTTGATAGACGAAGCAGTTTCAGGCAAAGTTGACTTTAGATGGATTTGGCTGTTATTTCTAAGTCGTTTTGGTCATATAGCTCTTCAACTGTTTTGGTTCATATAAATCATTGGCTTTCAAGTATTCAGCTTTGAGCGTTCCTCATGAAGGTAAATACAGAAAAGCACTTCAGGCGCATGGAATTTATTAAATATTGTTTTCATTCTTTATGTCATTAATTCGTTAATATACATCTTTGGCAGCAGAGGGGAAGCTAAATCTATAACAAAGAAATTTCAATCAAATTATTATCTTAGGTTTTTCTAGTTACCAGTACCCTGACATCGAAAGAAAAAAAAATAGTAGTTTTCCATAATTTACTTTTAGAGAGAAGAAAGTTACCAAAGGGACATTCAAACACCCTTTGAGATACTGTTATCTACTTATCGCGCTGTCCAGTAAACAAAACTGAAATTTGATTTGTTAGACCCTTGTTATTTAGAAATATATTTCTGAATATAAATAAATGAATTTCGAACAGCGGTATACTACTGTTGCCTTTATCTAGGGTATTGAACTTATATATTAAATGAAGATAAGATATACTATAAACTAGTGGTAGTATAATGCATTAAGAATATTATGAAAACATATCAAGTAGCTACGTAGTTTGATTTGAATGAATGTGACAGGTTTAAGTTGGTTCGAAGGAACCCTTATAGTTTCAAACATATAGCAGTTCGTCGCTATTATGTAAGAAAGTGTGCCAAAATCAAATTAGACAGGAATGCGTTCTGAACTGTCTAACCAAAGCAAGCCCCCACTATCAACTTGCGTTTGTACGAACAGTCTAACTAAAGCCAGCCCCACTATCCACTTGCGTTTTTACTGGCTTTAGTTCGACTGGGGAAAAAGAGGACGGGATTGTGCTTTCGATAATTGGAACATATCCGTCGTCATCTGTGAAAAAGATATTCAATAACAGTCATATCTAGCAACAATTTTTTGTTAGAAATTTGTAATAGTACGCATACTACCTTTACTTCTTTAACTTACAAAACAGATTTGTACGTACAGTGTGCCTCAATTATCCTTCTTTGTATTGTGTAAGTTTTCTATGTGACGAAGAAGATATATACAGTAAGTAAAGAAAGTAATTTGTTAATTATAGTGACATGTGTAATAATAATTCGTCATACAAATGTGTTACAAAGACATTAAAATCTATAAGTCACTTTCAAATGCATCAGAAAGTATTTTATTTCCCTACGGATTTTTGAAGAAATTAGAAAGTTTAAGCTACAGTAAAAATTAAGAATGTTCTCTATATAAATATGAAAATGGAAAACAATTAGAATTACCAGTTTGAAAGATTGAATCTATGTCTTATCAAATGAACACATTATAGTATATAGAATCAGAAAATATAAATATGTTCTGTACGTTTTGTGTCAATCGATGAATGGAAATAAAAGGTGCACGGATTGAGTTAATTCAATACGTTGATATTTATATTGTTAAACATGAGTTTGTCTGTCCCAAGTCAGGAGACAGTCCAGTCGTTGTCTTTGTTGAATTTATTTATTAATTTATATTCTTCTTGTTTGCCAATTAAAGAATTTAGCGATTACGGGGAATCTTGTGTCAATTATTTTCTCAAAATCTCTCAATCTGAACTAAACTCATGATGGTTTAGAGTTTGATCTTGTAAGCACGTTTCCTATGTTTAAGACCTGGATGATGACCTATAGATATCTTAATGCTTTTATTAATTTGTGTTTAATAGCAATCTTCTCAATATATATCCAAAATTACTGTTTAATTATGTTTACATCCATTCTTAAAATACTTAAAAGTACATGGTGAGAAGCCAAACGAAAACATTTATTAATCAACAATACAGAATTATTTATTCACATATATAACATGAAAACATTGCTCAAATACAACATCATATATTAGCGGATCAAATCATACCCATCTGCAAACCATGATATGTAACAATAATATTTTAATAACATAATGGTACCAATTCTGTTACACCAGATAAGCAATTCGAACATTAATGACTTCATTGATGCTCGAGGCCGAACTATTTGAAAATGCAAAAACTAATATACAACTTTTCAAGAGATGATACAACCAAAAAAGGAGCAAAAGCTTATCAAAACTCTGACAAGGAATCCGAGTAATGGAAGACAGAGATACATTCCTTAATTATAAAGGATTTCAAAATTTTATTACAGCAAATTTCAAAAAACAATATCCGTATTTGCATGTCTTTTACCGATTTACAAAGCTGGCGATGAACATAGAAATATTAAGTCATGTGCAAATAACATTAAAACATTCATACTTCCCACACTAATAAAGAAATCGTCAAAGAAAATACTATTTACATAATAATTTGGTTCCAATAAGATTTAATGTCAAGGAACAGTACATTGGCTATGTCACAGATTTTGGTAAAATTTTGCATATAATTTTGGCTCGTTGAACTATAACTGAAAATCGAAAAAAAATAATTCAATAAATTTCTTTTATTTCTTTTAATATATCACTGATTTATTTCAAAATAGGCTAATACTTGTATAGAAAGCACAAAAAATCGAAGACAATTTTTCTTAAATTTATCCGTAAAACATCAAATCTCTAATTTCTAGTCCTTAGATTTTTCTTTAAAAAATCATATGTTGTTGATAAATAAATTTCCGTTTTATTGTACAAAATAATCATGTAGTCACCAACATTGTTTTTGGTCTATTAACCAACCTGTTACCTAGTTGGTAGTGAAAAACGTTAAAAAACAGGAGAAAAAAAAATTGACGTTTTACGGCCTATAACGCGATGACTTTACCCTTATTTTGACGTTTTGTGGTAATTTGTCACCTAGGTGCCACATGTGCAGCAAGATCTGCTTACCCTTCCGAAGCACCTGAGATCATCCCCAGTTTTTGGTGGGTTTTCGTGTTGCTCAGCCTTTGGTTTTCTATGTTGTTTCGTGTACAAATGTACTGTTGTTTGTCTGTTTGTCTTTTTTCTTTTTTAGCCATGTCGTTGTCAGTTTATTTTCTTCTTATGAGTTTGAATGTCCCCTTGGTATCCTTCGCCTCTCTTCTTCTTCTTCTTCTCCTTCTTCTTCTTCTTCTTCTTGTGTAGTCGAAACGACGTGCGTCTCATTGTGTACCATATTAGCCTGGTATCTTTGACGAGTTTTTAATGTTTTGTTCATAAAAGATTAAAACTCCAATTAAAACCCTAAACGAAAAAAAAAGAGAAAGGTACCATAAAGACATTCAAACTAATAGGTCGAAAATAAACTTACAACGCTATGGTAAAACTAGAGGCCCTAAAGAGCCTGCGTCGCTCACCTGTATCTTCAACAATGTCCACCTTTTTCTAAAAATCATTATGAAAAGATAAGAACTCTATAAAGAGGTAACTGACAATTTCAGTCATGTTGACATATCTGTAGATTTTGTCTTGCTGCTTATGTTTCCTTAAATAAAGTTTCTCTCTTCATAGTTTTCAAAATAATTGGCAAAAGTGAAAACTAATTGGTAGAATTTTACATTTAAGGGCATTAACTCGTGTAAGAAAACGCCTGACAGTTTTGACGTAAAAAGACTGCAATAAAATTGAGAATGGAAATGGGGAATATGTCAAAGAGACAACAACCCGACCAAAGAGCAGACAACAGCCGAAGGCCACCAATGGGTCTCCAACGCAGCGAGAAAATCCCGCACCCGGAGGTGGTCCTCAGCTGGCCCCTAAATAAAATTGTGTACTAGTTCAGTGAAAATGGACGTCACACTAAACTCCAAAACATATAAATGAACTAAAATTAAAAAACATACAAGACTAACAAAGGCCAGAGGCTCCTGACTTGGGACAGGCGCAAAAATGCGGCGGGGTTAAACATGTTTTGTGAGATCTCAACCCTCCCCTATACCTCTAGCCAATGTAGAATAAAAAAACACATAGCAATACGCACAGAAAAACTCAGTTCAAAAGAAGTCCGAGTCCGATGTCAGAATAGGTAACAAAACAAAACTAAGCAAAATGACAATGATACATACATTAACAAAGGACTACTAGCAGTTACTGACATGCCAGCTCCAGACCTCAATTAAACTGAGTAGATATCACCATTCTGAACATATCTGCCCCAATCAGAATTTTTCTTTTATTAGGGGTTTCCCAGATAATAGACAATACTTGCATTTTACCCCTATGTTCTATGTTTTCTGCCTGTCAGCAATATTGGTTTTCAGGCCGTATCATCGGACAAATTTTTTAAACTAGATACCCAAATAATGATTGTTGCTAAATTTAATTAAATTTGGATCAATAGTTTGAGAGGAGAAGATTTTTGTAAGATATCAAGCAAAAACGCAAAAAATGGTAAAATCGTCATTTAAGGCAATAACTCTAGTAAATAGTCATCTGACGATTTCAACCAAGTTGCCTTATTTGTAGATCTTGTCTTGCTGATCATTTTTGCTATATAAAGTTTCTCTCCATCTTTTAAAGATTTCAAAATAATAGGCAAAAATGAAAAAAAAAGGTGAAATTTGTCATTTAAGGGCAATTTCTCCCATATGAAGTCGTCGTCTTGACGAATATGAATAATAGGTAGAGCTCAACATTGTGGACATTTCTGCTCCTGTCAGATTTTCTCTTTTTATAGCGGTTTTCCAAATAATAGACAAAACATGCATTTTACCCCTATGTTCTATTTTTAGCCATGGCGACCATTTTGGTTGGCAGGCGGGGTCATCGGATACATTTTTTAAACTAGATATCCCAATGATTATTGTGGCCACGTTTGATTAAATTTGGCCAAGTAGTTTCAGAAAAGAAGATTTTTGTAAAAGTTAACGACGACGGACGAGAAGGTCCGGTAAGGGGTAATTTTGGCCTTAAATTTGTCTACATTTGTTAAAACTTAAGTGTCTACTTCAGACGATTCAATTAGTTTATGTAAAAGATTGGAACTGAGTTGGTCATTAAAGACGCTCTAATTCAAGCTTAAATATGAAAAAATTATCAAATATGCCATAAAACGTCACTTTTTAGATGTTTTTTGTCTAAAATGTAAGTAGCTGCATTCGTGTTCAGTCTCAACCTTTATATATGTTATGTATTGTTATCAAATACAACATATATATTTAAATATTAAGACTGAATACAAGTGCGGCCACTCCTATTTTGGACAAAACCGTCTAAAAATTAGCACAAATGCTAAAATTGTGAAGATTTAAGTAATTTTGCATGAATTAATGATGCTGTACCTGATGCATGTGCATTGTATTTAAAAAAAAACAGCCCATATTTATGTAATAAAAGTATTCTACTTTCCAATAAATAGCTTAAAGTTTACATTTTTAACAAATTTGTAAAAATTCTATATTTTGGGGTCAAAAAGGGGTCTTATTGGGCCTACCACTTTGGTCCAGTAGTTTTTTGTAAAAGTTAATAGACGACGACGGACCACGGACGCCAAGTGATGAGAAAAGCTCACTTGGCTCTTTGTCCCAGGTAAGCTAAAAAGACAAAACACAACATAGAAAACTAAAGACTGAGCAATCTGTGATTAGTGGTCAAAAAAATTCTATTGAAATTTCAATCGATGTCATAAACAGGTTCACCATTTATTATTTAAATAATAAACCTTTAAAAGTTGATTTATTTTCAATCATCAAGTACTATAACTCTGCAGGTGTAAAGTTGAAAACGAAGAAAATCAAAATTAAACTGATTTGATTAAGTGGTCCAAAACATTCCAGTAAAATTCAATCAATTTCAAAAAGGGCCTTTCCATGTATTATCTGGAATCCCCAAAATTTGAATTTTATTAACACTCAAGTACCATTACTCTTGATTGGTAAAAGTGAAAACGACGAAAATCGAATTTATGTCTTATGTGGTCCAAAACATTCCATTAAAGCTTCAATCGATTTAAAAAAAGGGGTTTTCTACTTATTATCCCGAAACCCCAAAATTTTCAATTTTCCAACAATTACTTTTATACTTGTTCATGCATCATGTTGGATAAATCTTTTGATTTTGGATTGGGCGTTCAAGAGGTTAACCAAGATAAGCGTTTCATGTACCAAATTGATAAGTGAGTTGTTTTTTTTTTTTTTTTCTAGCAATTGGGTGATACCACTGCTTTTGGTTTGCTAGTGCCGAAGGTATCATCAATTCAGTAGTCAGCGCTTTGGTGATGGCATGATTTATAACATACCTATCGAAATTTTTCCGTTAATAGATTTAGAAATTGCTAGATTAAATTGAGGTCCCAACTCCCTTAGACAAAGTTGACCTTGACAACTCTTTTAAGGTCCCTTTTTGTCGTGTAGCTCATCACGTATGCAAGAAATTGTACATCCTTGGCTTTCAACTTTTTTAAAGTGACCACTCCTTATGAAGCTAAGTCCAGCAACCAGCTTCGGACGCAGCAAATTCATATGGTGTAATTTTCATTTTCATGGTTGTTTATAAATATGTATTGTCTTGGCATGAAAGAAGCAACTTTCACCAATCTGATACGGTATGCTGTCCAATCGTCAATTATGATATCAGATTGTAACAGAAATTACACGAATGTTGTCACTAGTCAGAGCATATCACGATGTTTAATTGATTTTTTTTTTTGCTGAATCCTTATGTTGTTTGTAGTATTTTTAAGGTTGTTATCTGACATTCTATTGTTTCTTATAAAGATGTTTTCTGTCCTTCATCGACTTCTGGATTTCACTGGCCCGTTACTATTTCCTTTTGATAGAATTCAGGAGACATTATGTTTCCATCTGTATTCCTTTCGATGTCTACATTAAAACCTTTTTTTAAATGTTTAACCTCCATTTTGATACAAGTTTACCTCATCATATTCTTGGCTGAGTTCAAATGTCAGATAAACAGGAATGAAGAGGATGTGTGAGCCTGTGATAGGTTGATAATATTTAGTTGCTTAACCTTTCGTGTGACCAGTGGAGCACCTTCAATTTTGCAGGACACTTCATACGAAACATTTATTAGTAACAACACCTTTAATGAATTTAATGTAAAAAGGATAGGGAAACAAACATTTTAGGGAGGGATTTGAACAATTTAGCAATACTCATTCATTTCTCCTGAATAATATCTTAGTTCCTTATCGGTTAACATTGATAATTATTATACTTCATGTCAAAAAGCCAGATTTTGATTGGTTAATACGAGGGAGACAATTTACTTTATTCCATGGCAAATACTCTACGCTTGCTCGAGTGTGCGTTTTAATAAATGCGGATGATTGTTATGTACAAGACAACATAGTTTATTACTTTGAATTTGAAATTTAATAGACAGTAATAACACAACATTAAGTATAATAAATTTAAAAAAAAACATATCTGAGAGGGTGATAGAGCAGATTGTTACCCCTCGAAAAGACATTATCAACCTTGGCTTCGCCTCAGTTGACAATGTTTTCTCGGGGTAACAATCTGCTCTATAACCCTCTCAGCTATGTGTTATTTATATATTGTTGGGATAAGTTAGACAATCAGGTCAAATTGTCTTAAATTTTAAATACTTGAAACAAGAATAATATTTTCAAATGAGATTTACGAAACATTGTAAATGGTGGATTGTAATTCCAGATATACATTATTTTACTGTGCAGTTACTGCTGGACAAAGAATAGTAGTCGATGATGTACTTTACATAACCAGTGAGTTCAGGAAATATGCTGTCAGTACTGAATATTGTTTCTAGACATAAACTACGAATTTGACTACAGCTGTCAGTACCAGAATAATATGACAAACACAACGATTTCAATTTTAAAATCATATTTTTTCTCATCTTAGCAGCACTATACCAACTTCACGCTCATATGGTGTATACTTTTCTAAAATCATACGATAGCTTGAAGCTGCGACTCGTTCTTTGTAGACGATATCGGTGTCTGAGCAAAATATTAATGAGCCAGGATTTTGTCAAGAAACATCTCGTTCTTTTTCTCAAATAGTTCATCAGACAGAACCAAGACATACTAGATAAATATTCAATGTCTACTTCACAAATATACTAGGTGGTCTTCAGTTAGATTCTGGGTGCTGAAAATGTGTATCTTTTTATCTATTTTACAGCATTCCCTTTGTTTGTCGTTGTTATTTTTGGTCTTATGACACGGTATTTGTGCATCCAGCTATCGGGTTTTGGCTTTGAGTGTTTCTGGTGCGGGTGAGTCCTATGTGCAATTCGGACGCCAGAGGTTAATACGGTGTTGTACTGATTTTGTTTACCCTTGTATTTATCTTTTATCTAATTCGTACTTTATCCGGAAAAATGTATACTAGTACAGCATTGTATTCCTTATTAGAGTTATTGCCATAAAATGACGATTTTTACCATTTTTTTTTTGCGTTTTTGCCTCATATCTTAAAAATTATATTAGATAGATAGAAACTTTAATAGCAAAAATGGTCAGCAAGACAAGATCTACAAATAAGTCAAATGTCCGAAATTGTTAGTCGACTCCTTATTGAAGTTATTGCCCTTTAATTATGATTTTTCCCATTTTTGCCTATTATCTTGAAAATAATAATAGATAGATAGAAACTTTAAAAATCACTTATGATCAGCAAGACAAGATCCACAAATAAGCCATAAGGAGTCGACTCGTTATTGGAGTTATTGCCCTTTAATGATATTTTTTTACATTTTTTTGCAATTTTGCCCATTATCTTGAAAACTGTAAAAGATAAATAGAAACTTTAAAAAGGAATAATTATCAGCAGGATAAGATCTACAAATATGGCAACACGACTGAAATTATCAGTTAACTCTTTATAGTGTTATTCCCCTTTAATGATGATTTTTACTAAAAATTGACTATTGTTGAAGATGCAGGTGAGCGACAAAGGCTCTTTAGAACCTCTAGTTCAGGTTCATTTTGAGCGTCTTACAAAAATCAGAGAGAACTTAAACACTGACAACATAAAATTGGTATAGAATATTTTACGTGATACTATTCGAAAAAGATTTACAAAACTAATGTAACCAGAGTTATTTAAAAGTTATGAAATATTTGATTTAGTCTAAACCGAATGCTAACTAATAAGAATTGAAACTAGCTGGGAGTTTTAAAAAGATCGCAAAGCGGATTTTTCATTAACGATTCCTAGTATAATATGTTTCTGAATATGAATAAACGAAAATGTTCAGTGTATTGGGCACATTTTATGTTTTTTTAGTTGAGATTTAGATATACTATTAATGTTAAAATTCTGCATTAAGAATATTATAAACGAATCAAGTGGCTACGTAGTTTGGTTTGAATGAATGTGACAGATTTTATAGTTACCTATCGACCTCTGGTTCGAGAGATACCTTAACAGCTGTACATCACAATTATGTAAGAAAGACGGTATGCCAAAATCAAATTAAGCAGACATGCGTTCTGAAAAATATATATGCTTCAACTGATTTCATACTTAATTATCAACAATTTAAGATTTCTAATGCATCTTTACATGTATGACACTATGACTTAACTCAATGAAACATTATGATGATTAAAGATTTTATCAAGATAAGAGTTCTCAGAAGTCTAAGTTCCTATTTTACATCATAACGCAATGCATAAACGTTATAATTTACATGAATGGGGATTCTTTGATTACTTGTTTGTAATCTGTGTGCTTTGATATAGTAAATAGAATTTTTCTCAACCCAATTCTTATTACTAAGGAAAAAGTACACTATTCTAAGGACATAATATCTTTGAATGTTTGAATATGTGAAATGAAATATACTTCGATATGTCAATTATTCAACAACTAAGGATTGGGTTTGATAAGGTCCCAATTATGGTCCCCTAATTTAGCTAAAACTTCAAATAAGATTGAAAAGACAATCGTTACAATGTATGAAAGTTAATACAATGACCAGACAAAATTGTTTTTTTTTTCATATCAAAATGTATCCACTAAATTCGATGCAAACAGTTCCAATTTCCACTGGCTTTTAGGACCGGAATTACACATAGTTCGACTAATACGATATCTTGACTTTAGGTTTGTTATAACAATTAATCTATCTAACTTTAATATCCAGTTTGCTCAAAATGTCCTAAATGTGGTAGAAATGTGGTAGAAAACCACTAGATTTTGTTGACTTTCACTAAAATCTCTATTTATTGTAAAAATATCGGGTGTAAATATGTCAACAATGTAAAAGAAAGGCTCGACAAACGCAAACAATGACCTATAGTTGCTTACATCCACGTCCTTTGGACTCTGTTGTATACTTGTCTCATTGGCAATCATATCACATCTCCTTGTTTATATATTATTGTGTTTTACCACAACAGATTAAAGTTACACTAACTGTCAACATACCTTTAATAAGAGGACGCGTTTTTATGTTTTTATTTTTGCAATTGTTTTTTTATTTTTTATTTTATTCAGATTTATATTACATTAAACAACGTCACAAAGATTTTTCCACAACCTGATTGGTTGATTAATTCAAATAGTATTGCAAAACAATAACAAAACCAATATTTAGCAGATAATAACTTGCCAATAGTTTTGTCCCACTGTGCTCCAATCAGTTCGATTTGAATCAATGTATATTTGATTTGGTAAGCAGTGTAGGGATTTGACACTACTTTCAACATCTGTTTAGTATAATTCTACAACGTGAACGTAAATAATGTAAAACTGCAACATATATCAAATATGGAATGACAAAAGTATGCAGAATTAACTTTAAGGTAAGTCTCCTGATAATTCCCTATTTTATATAAATTGTGAATTGTGATATTTATATTTACCTGCTTTGACTTTTTCATTGTGGTAGCAACTGTTGTTATTTTAGGAAAGTTAATTTAATTTTGTATAATTTAGATTAACTGACTCAGTGTCAGAATAATAATGAAATACATGCTAAAATGCATGAAATTTACAGTATACAAGCGGTTTTTTACGGAAATCTATATCTATTTTTAATAGGTCTATTCTGTAATTATAAAATTATTCCAATATCGTATTTTGAGAATATAGGGAATAGAATTTGTTCACTCCAATGCTGACAATTTTGTCCAGATAAAAATTTTATCAGCACGTTTTAAATTATTCGCCTGAGTAGGCCTTTACACTCGTAACGTTATGAAACGGGTATATACATTTATAAACTTTTCAGTGTTGACTTCACTGGAACTGTAAAGGATATAAACATTATCACCATAGCTCTGAATTGCAACAATATTAGAGGTAAGTAAAATAAGCAACGAAAACAAAGCCTGTTCGTCTGTGGGTTATAACTAAACTAACCGCGATTAACTAAATCTCTTTTGGGCATGATCTTGGTTTATAAGTGGGGTGTACAAAACTGACCAACAACATGACTATCTTCCATATAAAATATGTATCTTATAAATATTTTTCATAATAAATATACATGTCTTAATTACTTTATATAGAGTCGAAGTTATTTTCATAGTATCCTAAATTGGCTGTGTCTTTGCTAGAACGCGCTCAGTAAAACACATTTCAAGATATTCGTCAAGTTTTGATTGCACTAAGTCTAGTCAAGAGTCAGAGATGATCATACCAAAGGGTTTCGATTTTTTTTAATCATTGTTCTTGGTAAACATTTATGTAGTCCATTAAAGCATTACATTTACTATAATAGTAAAATAACTATATTACAAAGGTAGACATGTTTGCAAATGTTGTCATAAAGGTCGCGTAAAGTTGTTGATAGAAAGACGTATATTTACTACTGAATACAAATGTTCGTATTCGATAACACGCTTTGGCCATTTTGTTAATGTTCTTTTAAATAAACAATAACTTATCTTAATGAAACAAACGATATCAGCAATACAATGTTTTGGAATCTGATCGCTAAGATTGTTAACCTTGCTGAAAGATTTTGTTTGCATAAACACATTTTATGCAAAGCTGTAAATTATTGGTACTTCAGAAACTATTCAGTAATTGTAAGTTTACCCAAGAAAATCTGGAAAAATATTTAAAGAATATACTATTCGAAGAAGAACTACTCTAATTGTAAATTGATACATGCTAGAAAAATCTTCAAAGGAAATCTAGCTATAATTATTATCTTTATGTATATTATATGTTTATTAATTTGAAAAATAGGGTCGTCAATCAAGCATGTTTCGTGTTATTATACATGTGTTGTTTTGAAGATGTTTTACAGGTTCGAAAATAATTTACTGAAAAAACGAAATAAACCATCAAACAATATCAGAAACACACCAAAGATGCGTGTAGAGTTATAAAGAGAGAATTTCGTCTTCATACAGTTACGATGAAACAAGTTCAGGAGGTCAAAATATATAAATACTTTAGTTACGTGCTCTGCATGTATAGATTTTTCTCCACATCGTAAGCGCAAAATATCAGACGCGAGTGCCTATCGAACATTTTTTTGGAGAGTGAGCGCAGCAAAACGAGACAAAACCGTCAAATTGGTTCGGGCGACAGACAATTTACGGTTTATCTTTGTGTTAATTAAGGGTTTTGTTGCCTTCTATACGATATTTTTTAAGCTAACGGAAGTTTGCTTAAGGTATACTTGGGTCAGGTTTAAGAATTTTTGTCAGATGTTCCGACTCCTTGGTTTTTTTCCTACGATACAGGGTAAAATATTTTGTCCCATAACACCCAATTTTCTTTTCATATAAGACTTCAATAGCTCATAAAAGGTCATTTACCAAAATTTAAGCAGATTCTAGATTTCTTTTCTTTCGATTTGAGACCCAAATAATACCAATGCAAATATAAGGTAAGAGTCCGAGTCAGCCTTTTCCCGCCATTTTTTTAAAATTAAATATCCCGAAAAGGAGCTCCATTACCTATCAATATTTTTAGCTTATTTTTGTTACTTATCTAATGCTCTTCTGACTTAAAGTATTAAATTCTAAATTCTAGATTTTTTTAATTTCACCTAAGTACATCCGTAATAAGTTATTATTTCACTTTGTGACATCGCTGATAAGTTCTCCTCTCACATTGTGACGTCGCTGATATGTTCTTCTATGTCACAAGCCCTGGGTGACTAATTAGGGTAATATAGGTAATGGGAAGTACGACAAAATCAAAATCAAATTCGTATGAAGTTAAGCACAATTTTCATTACATGAATATACGAATGCCCAGCGGTTATTAACAAAGTAACGTACGAGTAAAATGACAATGAGAATAACACAAATTCATTTTGGAGAAGATAAAAGATCTAAATAAAACAAATGAAAGCTGCAAATAAAACGCCACTCAATAAATATTTTTAGTATTGGCTGTAGATATTGAGATGGCATTTTCTCTCCAAATAATCAGGTCTTTTTCAATATGCCTATGGGTATGCCCATTATTTTACACATTTGTTGTTTTAAAAAATGTGTGTTGTTCGTTCATCTGTTTTGTTTCGTTATCGATTGCCTTAGTCATGTATTGACCAAATACTGGCACTGCTTAAGTTGTTGCATCCGTAATTCTAAAGACAAACTTGTGACAGCTTGCCTGTTATTGGGACTTCTACATGTATTACTAGCACTACAAACTGCTCATAGATATAAGAAGATGTGGTATGAGTGCCAATGAGACAACTCTCCATCCAAGTCAAAATTTATAAATGTAAACCATTATAGGTCAAAGTACGGTCTTCAACACGGAGCCTAGGCTCACAGCGAACAGTAAGCTATAAAGGGCCCCAAAAGTCTGAATAGACCATATTTTGACCAGTAAGGTCGAGCACAGATTTTTCTCGACAATGGAGGTTTTGTTTTCAAAAGTGTTCTCCTAGTAGCCAGAGCTTCTCTACTGGCTTGATCAAAATGATACATTGAGTGTTAATCCAGAAAAGCGATTCGGACGCATTAAATTTATAACGTGTTGTTTTCATTTTTTAAAACTCTTAAGTATTTATATAACAATTTATATAGCAAGGCAGCAACTTCCCCCAGACAATTCTGTTAGGTCCTTATTTGTTTGAGACTCATGTTATGTATTTGCTTCATGAATTTTAAGACTACAGATTACCTGATAGATGGTTATATTGATTTTTTTTTAATTAAAGGTTTGTGACAAATTATAAATGCAACCCGAAACACGTGATGTGCACTCTGATGCTTGAAATACGAATATTACAAGTTAATTTCGAATTCATTTTAAAATTCCACTATTTGGCTCTGAACGTTTCAGATAAAATTTATCAAGAAAAGTTTTGGCATCTATGATTTAGAACGAGAACACAATCAACTTCTAGAGAATAGAATCAATGTGCGAATTGAATCAATGAATTAACTGGAATCCGCTTGTACTACACTGATGAAGTGTAGTAGTCATCCGATAATCAGCCTATGACCGCGTCGTGCGCACTGTGATCGGTATAATAACTGGAATCCGCTTGTACTACGCTGAAGAAGTGTAGTAGTCATCCGTTTATCAGCTTACGATCGCGTCGTGCGCACTGTGATCGGTATAATAATATTTCTATGGCCGTAAATTAGCCTAAGTTATGAAGGAAGGTAATCAGTTATGAAGGTAGTTATCAGGCGAGGGAGACGGGGCATGTGTCCGAATAGATCCAGGAATGGATGAAAAACAACCCGATAAATTGTAAACAATTTATTCAATAAAAGACGAAATACTGACAAAAACAGCACTTTAAAGGATGTTCGCTCCTCTGTTTCAAAATAACAAGCTTTTTAAAAGACTTATAAATTAATAGAATATAAATAAGGGAACAAAATCAAAATAGAAAAAAATGAAAGGTCCGTGTCCTTGTTTTTGAGATATAATCAAGGACGGCTTATTCATAGTAATCTAACTGCTCATTCACGTATTGACATTGTAATTTTCATTTTTCAATGTCCACAATTTTGCTATGAACGTTTCGAATATAGTGCTTAAAACATTTGAAGAAGTGATATATGTTTTACTTTTTTCTCATAAATTGCCTTTTCCAGAAATATCTGTAATACTTAGGGTACATTTAGAATGAATGTGTTTAAAAAATAATGATTTTGACAGAAAATCTAAAATATAATTTTTCATCACGAACAGAGTTCCATGAAAATGAACATCTAATTACGACTTAAGATGATAAATAATTACATAATTATTTCTGATGATGGTTTTGTATCGAATTTATGTCTTATCGGTCTGTGGTTTAACTCGAATTATAAGAGTGGACGGGTGTGATAAGAATTTTTACAATCGATAATAATATTCATTCATTTTCATAATAATTACAATACATCGATGTTTATAAGATCCTTTAATTTTGATTGGCAGGCTATGATCATGAGACATTCCAAACTTATGTTTCATTACCTAATCAAATGCAACATCTATAACAGCACGTTCTTTCCGTGAAAAAGATACAACAATGTATTGGAAAATAAACGAATCTTGCTTTCACTCATATTTCATAGTTAAAGCATAAACATGTAATTATAAAAAAAGGAAACATTTTTTTGTAATATTATAGGACCGTTAAACGTTGAACGTCCCCACGTTTTCAGTTTGAAACGATTCGTTCATACAAAATGTGCTTCAGTTAACGTTTTTACACTCTAATAAAATAACAAAAAGAAGCATTTAATTCTTAACAAAACTTTGAATTAATACAACATTTTATTACGTGCTATTATGACATGCTTCCGTCAAGGTAATTTACATAATACATTTTGTCTTGTATTCACATTCGTGGTCATCCCTTACTCCCGAAATTCTAGTATTCCACAAATATGAATGAATCCGCAGTATAAGCATTACGTTTTATCAGTTACGCGTTTATTTTATTCAATTAACATGTTAACAGCATTATTCGACATTACCAGTTGTCCGATTGCCTTGGACAATTTAAGTCACATTCGTGTATACAACCAAAGCTGCAACGCGCTTTTCCGATTGGACAATTAAAAATTGTATCAAAATAATTAGAAAAACAGAATCTTTCATTTACAGTAAAAACTGTATCCCTATACTAAAATCGGTTGCCATTTACTAAATTTTCAATTGTTAATTACAGACCATTTATGATATTAGACAATCCGAATATGATTTTTTTGCTTTTGTATATTTTAGTACACCAACCAGATTTCTCTGTTTTTTTTCATATCTTATTTAAGTATTAGAATGTTTATGGCTAATCATTCCATTCTAAACTATAATTGATGAAAATGATAAAGCTAACTCGCTGACAAATATGAACATGATGATATGTCTGATTTCAGTTATGTTGTGACAACAGTATGCCCATGTTGATTGCATCCGTATAGATCAAGGAAACAGATTAACAATATAACATTGCAATACATTAAAGATATTTCTCTAATTTTCATGCTATTTTCACATTTCTCGATCGGTGTGAGAAAAAAAGTTCTCATCTCTAGAGAAAACTTTGTTCTCAGCAAATGATTGGTCCAAATTCAATTATGACGTCATATTTTCTTGATTTCTACTGAATTTCCTATTATGACGTCATGAATAAAGGCGAACATGCAGTGGTGGAATCTATATAAGCTAAATATAGCATGAAGTTCTTTGCCTTCGCCATGCCAAAGCCCATGTTTACTAGCGCGGCATTCAACAATATCAATCATTTAATCAATCAAACAAACAAAACAATCAATCAATCAATTTGAGAAGTGTGGTCTCCTGCGGAAACTTGTCGCATTGGCAATCATATCAAATCTCGTTTTTTTAATTTTTATTTTACAGCCTCGTGCTTTGGTCTCAGGATGATAGTTGTCTCATTGGCAATCCTACCACAACTCCTTATTTTTATATTTGTTAAATTTATATTGAATACTGAGGAAACAAAACATAAAGAATGTACGATGGAAAAATGATTTGAAATGCAAGGACAGGGTATGAGTAATGAGTTCCTAGCAATAACTCTACCTAACGAATATTAGTTTCTCCCTAATTCAAGTGTGTAATTCTGCTTAACATTATCAATTTTTCATTATACAGTTGTCTTTGCGAATACATTTGTATGTCTCTACGGATCATATTATCTGTATTCTGTCATTCTTATTAAACATTTCATAGTCGTATCTCAACCTGATATGCGTCGTTTCAAAACAAATATTTCCTTCACTTAAAGTTATGCCAGTGTTGCGGTCAACAAGTGTATTTTCTGTTCGTACATTTTTTGCAATGTTATAACGCTGAAACTGTTTTAAGAAGGGCGTTATAGTGTTACTATCACCTGTCGCTTTACTTCTAATATAAAATTTCAAAGGAAACGATGATTGTGTACTGAAACTCTGCATATCTTTTGATTGGAAAATATAATTATTGTTTGAGCTGGAAATTCATAAACGTTTAATATTCTACAACCAAGATGTTGAAATATAAAACAACATTAAAGAAACAATATACAGATAAATATCAGTATGTATGCACCGACATGTCCGTTTACAGTCACCGCAGTTTTTGACTGTTCGGCGGATAAAGTTCATTTCAAAATGAAAAATGCCCAAGGATGTTGATATCCTTATCCAAAGTATTATAACAAAAAGACGTAAAATTACCAATCCTAAGCCGGTTTCAGTTATAGAAATTTAAGATGTTAAAAATAAACCTTTTAATAGCTGATTAAATAGGTATGCGTTTACTCATTGTTGAAGGCCGTACGATGATCTATAGTTTTTACCTCCCCATTCTCAGGTCTTTGGCGGATAGCTGTCGCATTGTCAAACATACCACATTTCCTTATTTTTATACTGTGAAAAAAGATTTGCATTTGTTATAAAAAAGAAATACTAATAAATTATTTTTAAAAGGATTTCCATTTTCCAGACAATTATCTTTCTGGGTCTATAAAACTATTTTTAATGCTACATTTTATATTAATATAAGTATATGTGTTATGATTGCTGATGAGACAACTTACCACGAAAGTTCAAATGAAGTTGATGTAAGCATTTCAACCAATTTTGAAATAGATATTTTTTTTTGTATCTTGTTTATACTTAAACTTACTTTTACTGTCCAGATTCAATCAGAGACATAGATTAAAACAGCGTTGAGTTCAAGTCGACAACAGAAGAGAAAACATAGATGTAAATGTATATATTAAAGGGGCATTAGCTGTCAAATTCATCTTCACCGATTTGACTCAAATTCTCATATTTGATTTATAACATACTAAAACGTATATCCAAATTATAAAAAGTCTAAAATAAACAATTAACAATGCATGGACTCATGTATCAACATTTCGTGTGAACTTTTTTTCTAGACGTCATCTAATTAACCATCGAGATGACCTCCGAAGACTGCCGACGATTATACAATCCTATATAAACATAATTATAAACAGATAGCGACCACGTGCAATTGGATTTTCTTAGGCCTGTTTGATTTTATATTGTAGGTTAAAAAGTATGTTTATCATCGTTTTTATATGTATAAGAATGATTTTTTGTGGATCGAATCAGTCAACTAAATGGTTCATCCTTGTTTCACTTTCAATGTTGGTATTCTTTTCCTTTTAATACCTGAATACACGTGTAACCAATCTTCAGATAATGGGTTAAATTAAAGGTCGCACGAATACGAAATCAATGAGGTCGAATTATTCACCAGCGACGTTTCTTATCTTATTTTGACAAAATTGAACCAAATTTGCTGTTAAAAGTGAATTAGTATTTCATTATATTACTTTCATTAATGATTTTTTTATATCCCGTAGCTAATGACCCTTTAATGATTAAAATTATATTGGGGTACACAAGCATGAGCCAACGATAAAACATGAAAATAGATGTCAACATACTGTCTTCAATATTAAAAGCATTTCTGGTCAATATGTCAAGCATCAAAGTTTGCCTAATAGGAGAATGTCTGTACCGAAAGGGTTCAAAGCCTTTGATGAATTCAACTTTACCTGCCAAAGATCTGCAATTAACTATCATAAATTCCTGAAATCATGCATCAATTGCAATCATATCTTGAATTTGATTCCTACAATATGAAAATAAGAGATGTGATATGAATGCAATGAAAAACTATCCACTAGAGACTAAACGAAGTAGAAGTTGCCAACTATAGATCATCGTACGACCTTCAACAATGAGCAAAACACATAACGCATACCAAACCTATCATCAACATGTCAGTTAAGTTAATCTATTATAATTCCTATTATTTCCATTGAAAATAAAAAAAAAAAAAAATAGGAAAAACTTACAGTAACTTTTACACGATTTATTCAATCATTAGTTTACATGTTTCCACTATACCAAATTTTAATGTTAATAGACATATAATTGACTATCCCTAAAAAGTTTAATAAGCTGCATAGGACATAGGAAATGTAGAAGTATACGGTAGATTGCTAATGAATCCCTTCAATATAATTTTGTTCTTGGAGTGTTTGTTTGAGAGTATGGTCTACTGTTACAAGTAACATGCAATCTCGGTCACTAATGATTGTTCTCATAATGATGTTTTTTCCTATATTATCGTGTTGTCATTGTTTGGATCTTAGTATTCTTCTAAGTATTTTTTCTAATTTCTCGGATAAAAGTTAGAAAGTATAAAAGATAAAGAAATGATACCTCATTTATAAGCGCAAAATGAAATAAAATAGCTAAATAGGTTTTTTACATTTTGAACCTCATAATATAGCTCAGCATCAAGTCTGTTTTTCCTCAGTAGGCAAATAAAACTGCAAGGGAACCATGATATAGAACTTTTAATTTACTTTACGAAATAAAGAAACGCGAACTTTTAACTTAATATATGCAATTTTCATTCCGGTAGTGACAAATAATTTAATAAGACATACTTTTATTACCAATAAAAGCACAAACAAACCCAACAATTATGAACTCAAGAAAATGATATTTCCAATTTAACTGTTGTTTAAAGCAGAATGGCAGTTAGAATTGAATTTAAAAGAATATTGTTGGTCATAAATATATGATCATTTTGGTAATTTTATTTGCACAAATACTTTGCACGAATGGTTTGGAATGATGAAGACGCAATAACGAAAAGACCACGTTGAAATTATAGTGAAGAATAGTAGACTGAAAATAAAAATACCGGTATATACCGCGTATGAAAATGCCATTGAAAATCGTTATCTAATGAAAAAAATTGTTATCCCTTCCACAAGAGGTAGGGCCAATTTTTTTTTTTTTGAATTTATTTCACCACAGGCCGTTTTCCAAAAGTATTTCAATATTTAATAATATTTCACAGTAACACAGCTTCCTTCGTATACTTTGAGGTTATAACAATATTAATTCTTATTTATAAACAGATGAACAAATTATAAAGGCCTGAAGAAAAATCGCAATTAAACATATTTTGGCAATTGTTTAGTATTTATCCATACACAACTTGCATTGTCATCAACTGCAATGTGTAACACTACAAAAATAATTTGATTATATAAAAAAACCAAGAATTGTTAACAAAAAATGTTTCAAGTATATTATGTAGACTCTTCAATACGCACATTCCAGTAGGTTTTAAAAACTGTTATATTTTGACTCTGAGAGTAATACAAATACAAGAGAAACTGCATGACTCTTACTCAAAGACTTTATTGATTTGTTCCGTATACAAGTAGATAAAGTTTTACTTTGGGAAGTGTCTATAATTTGATTTGAAATCAATTGTCAACCAGGACTTCACTTTTTAGGTTTTTTTTTTTGGGGGTATAAAACATCACAGTAAATGTTTACCGGACAATGATAAACTTGTCATTTTCGCCTCGTGATAATTGTTAACCAAACTGGTCTATATAGGTCTTTTTGTCATATTTCAACTCTGAAAAATGATTAAAAATTAAGCTATAGCATCTGTTAATGCTTTGTTATTCTTAAGAAATTAGAAAGAAAAAAAAAATATCCACCTCAAACTACAAACTAAATTGAGTAAACGAAAATTAAGTTAATAATTGGTAGATCATTGGCATTAACACAAAATGTTTATATTTCTGAAGCAACCGATGGATGCCTTCTGAAGATATAACGTTGTTTAAAAAATACCTCAAGTTTACACTTCATTGTTACATTGATGAGTGATTTTATCATGATAATGTATGGCAGATTCAATAAGAGAAGTAGGAACCTGTTCTCCCTGCCTGCGTGATGATTAGTTTTCTACACTATTTTAACTTATTGTCATTGAATACGACAACAAAGTCATCTTGAGTCTATTTGCTTTTATCTAGGTTGAATGATCTGTTTGAAATTCTAACACGATATTCTCCGGGGTTTGGGACAAAAACAATAAGCCTACAACAAAAAGGGCAGACAACAAGCAATAACAACCATTGAACTACAGGCTTTTGACTTTGGACAGGCACATATAGAACATAACATGAGACAGTGGTGTAACAGAACAACGTAAGAAACACTATGAGGAGTATAATTTCAACGATCTTGTGTTGTTGGGTGTCTGTATCATTGATGATTACCATTTGTCTCCTTTAATTATATACAAACAATAGAGAACGACATACATAAAAGAATAGCGAGTCCAAATAAAATGTTATTTCCAGGATATTCAATTGCATTGTAAAAAAAACTGTTAAAAACCAGGCTCAATACGCCAGACAGCCTGTTCTTCTACATTAGACTCATCAGATGCGCTCGAATGAAAACAGTTGGAAACCTAAACAATTATGAAGTTTGAAAAATCGTATAATCAACAAAAACTTTGTTTGAACATTTTCGAGGATATTCATTTGCATTGCAAAAACTGTTTTGAAATAAACAGGATTATAATTTAGTACGCCAGACGGTCGTTTCGTCTACATTAGACTCATCAGATGCGCTCGAATCAAAACAGTTGGAAAACCAAACAATTACGAAGTTTGAAAAATCGTACAATCAACTCAAACTTTGTTTGAAAATAAGGTAATGACATACACTAGTGCATGATAATTAAATTATCTTCAATGCACAGAATTTCATTCCATTTGGTTATGGATTTCACTTAAGTGTGCCCTACTGGGTTCGTAATTAAAATGTTCATGGCTGTCTCTTTATGTGATCTAAATATAGACAGAAAATAAATTCGACCAAAACTTTCTGTTGTCTATATTCTTTTTCAAATATTTGTTTGATTAATGAAAGCGAATCCCTCATGTAATGCTGAAGTTATTGTTGCATGGTTTGATTTACTTAAATGTATGATTGTTATCACATCATTATTGCATAATATGCTTTTACATGTTATTTGGTCGTAGATGGATAAATTGATTCCATTTCATACATAACAAATGTATGACATGCTTTCAGGACAGTTAACTTCACATTCTGTGTCAGTGCCGATGTACCAAAGGTGTTTATGAATATCCGCGTTAGGGTTCTTCATTTTTTCACAACGGCATTATTTGTTTTCTTTTTCTTTTTCTTTTTTTTGTGTGTGTGTGGTGCATACATAAAAAGAGTTCAATATGTTGAAAGTAGTTACATGACTAAATATATTTTTTTTAAACTAGCAACCCAATCGTTGAAAATCACATCATTCTATCGATTATCAGCACTGCAGCTGCAGCAGGTGACAAATTAAAATCTGCTGTACACGATTGTAGAACCCATAGTATTGCAATAGATAGGAACAGTAGCCAAAAATCTGCTGTACACGATTGCAGAACCCATAATATTTCAAAAGAAACCGGAGCAGTAGCCAAAAATCTGCTGTACACGATAGCAAAGACAGTTGTTTTGAATGGCAATCGGGTAAATGCCGCAATTATAGCTGATGATATGTTATGTCAATTAAATTTCATTTACATTTCATCGTTGCAATTTATCTATTGGTAGTTCTTGTTCGCATACGTCCTTTTTCTCTCTGTTTATGACTTTTAAATTCTAGTTTCCTTATATATATCACAATATAACTATTCCTACATTGTTGTTGGTTCAGAATATTCTTTATTATAATTTTTTTGTATAACAGTCATCTTTAGAAAATTAGATCCAACCAACAAAAGTAATTTTCGTCCATCATTATCGGTTAACATTGCTATTGGACGACAGAACAGCTGAGTGGTAAAGTCTCACACAATCAATTATAAAAAGAAAAACATATTCTGAAACTTTCTTTAAATAATTTCTGAATTCAAATAGTTTATTACATTTCCACACGGACACCTGTTTCATTATATGCAAACATTTGAAAAACTAAACGAAAATTAAAATCTTAATATTTTTTCTATATTTTTTTTTTGTCTAATTAGATGAAGTATCTTACTCATACACAACTGTTTATGTTTACAACCTGTCAAATTTCTAACCCTAGTGTTTTGTGTTTGTTTTTTCTGGTATTTTGTTTGTGTCATTGTATTTTTTGTTGATTTTTGTTGTTGCTAAAGTTGGTTGTAGAAGCCACAAATAAAATTGTTAATTCCAACATGTCAATATGCCTATTCACTATATTATCAGGTAATAACAAGATTTTTTTCTGTTTTACAATTGTTGGTAGTTCCTAACATGTCAATATGTCTATTCACTATATTATCAGGTAATAACAAGATTTTTTTTCTGGGTTTTTATTTGTGTTTGTGGTTTTGTGTTTTTGTTTATATTGCTAAAGTTGGTTGTAGGTGCCACAAATACAATTGTTAAGTCCAATATGTCAATATGTCTATTCATTAAGTATATTATCAAGTAATAAAAAGAAAATCCTGTCACAGTTTAATTAATGTCAACGTTAAAAGTCTGTACGCATTTTTCGATGAAGGTAGTCCCGGTTTGAATTATCCTTCCCTTACCCTTACTCTAGAGCTAACTTTGATTTATGTATTAATACGCCAGATGTAATTCCGCAACTTGTTACTCGGGTGCCTACCCGCCAAATTACTCAACCTAACCCTAACCCTATTTAAAACCGGGACGCGAATGTTTATTGTTTAATGTTTCGTGTCTCTTTTATGACAATTGACCAGTACCTTTGTAAAAATACATTTATGAACATGCTTTTTCTATCCTGTTTAAACAGTTAAATACTATGCATCTAAAAATGTAATCACAAGCAGTTAAAATATTACCCATTTCAGCCACTGTTAAACTATGTATATCATCTTTGAATATTACATTTTCGGCGATATGTTATTACAATCATCTTTGAATATTACATTTTGGGCGATGTTATTACAATCATCTTCAAATGTTACATTTACGGCAATGTTATTAAAATCATCTTTAAATATTACATTTACGGCAATTATTTTACAATCATGCAAAAATATAACATCTACGGCAATGTTTTTACAATCATGCTAAAATATTAAATGTATGGCGATATCATTACAATAATCTTTAGACATTACATTCACGGCAATGTTATTACAGTCATGTCTAAATATTGCATTAACGGGGCAATGTTTTTTAAAATACGCTAAAATAGTACATTTTATGACAATGTTAATATTACTGTCAAATTGATATATCATATACTAGTCAAGAAAAGTAACGATACACAAGTTTGAACTCCAATTTATCATAAAATGTAATAAATAGGAAAAAATGTTAAATTATCCAATGAAAAACATTCATTTGCAAAGCAAATGCATATGATTAAAAGAATCTGACCAAATTGGAAAATGAGAAAATACCTTGTTATTGAACACAGGGGTCAAAGTTATTTTGCGAAAAATGATGACAAAAGTTGGCACTTAATTTCGAAGATGAGAATTAAGTATTCAAATATCTGCAAAGGCATTCAAAATTTTAAGCAGACCATTTTAAGTTTAAAGTTTTATGTTCTTATATCGATTTTTGAGTTTTTGGGTGAAAATACGATTTTTGAAATATTAAAAATTGCAAAAAAAAAATTCGCGCATTTGCCTTAAATCAATGGGTTTGATAAGAAAATAACACTCTGTAAATATAAGACCAATTGGGCAATTACTTACCTTGGTACAGTGTATCCAATTTCATTATTTATGGAAAATACGTTACCTTGTATCGTTTCTTTTGTTGACTTGTATATTTAGGATTATGTTCTTTTAATCTTATAGAAATGTTACATTTTAGTGCAGTTGTTTTTTTTTTTTTTTTCTCTCAAGCGCAATTGAAACAGAAGCAGTTAAACCTGTGATGTCTAACTATTACACTGTTACAAGATTTCCTGATATACCTCTATTTTCATTGTATTTTATTTTATTATCAATTTTTCACCAATGAAATTACAGTCTCTCCTTTGATCAAATTTTTAGCTATTATCTATTTATTTCGCAAGTTGTAATCTACGATAGCATGAATTTGATGAAAGCAAAAACCTTTTGTATACATCTGGATAATTGCACATGTTCTATATCAAAGTTGCAAAAACTCTCAGATAGTTGTAGACAGATATACAATGATGCTTCTTTCCTTTATTCTTGTTTTATGAAATGTCAACACCTGCAATCCGCCTTCAAAAACTAAAATATGATGGTGTTTGATAACATGACGTAGGTGTCATCATTCGATTATTAATTCTTCTGATAGCCTTGAATATAGTAAATTGAAACTGCATCGGTTCTCAAAAGCTAGGAATTGAAATAAAATTGAGAATGGAAATGGGAATGTCAAAGAGACAACAACCCGACCACAGAACAGACAACAACAGAAGGTCACCAATAGGTCTTCAATGCAGCGAGAAATTCCTGCACCCGGAGGCGTCCTTAAGCTGGCCCCTAAACAAATATATATACTGGTTCAGTGATAATGGACGTCATACTAAACTCCAAATTATACACAAGAAACTAAAAGTAAAAATAATACAAGACTAACAAAGGCCAGAGGCTCCTGACTTGGGACAGGCGCAAAATGCGGCGGGTTAAACATGTTTATGAGATCTCAACCTCCCTATACCTCTAGCCAATGTAGAAAAGTAAACGCATAACAATACGCACATTAAAAGTCAGTTAAAGAGAAGTCCGAGTCCGATGTCAGAAGATGTAACAAAAGAAAATAAACAAAATGACAATAATACATAGATAACAACAGACTACTAGCAGTTAACTGACATGCCAGCTCCAGACCTCAATTAAACTGATTGAAAGATTATGTCTTCATCATATGAATATCAGGCACAATCCCTCCCGTTAGGGTTTAGTATCATACCATCATAAAATATATGAGAAGAGCATAACCCGTGTCATGCCAACAACTGGTTTTAAATAAATGTGTTTAGTTCCGATGTAAAGACCCTATAAGTGAATCAATATTAAAGCCAAAATGTGCAATCTTTAATGACCTGACAACAGTATCGTAACTATATCCCTTCTTAATAAGTCTATTTAAAGGTTTTGTTAGCTTCTGAGGTGAATACTGACATTTTAGTGCTTTATAAAGAATATTACCATAAAAGATTGGATGTGAAATACCTGAACGTATAAGAAGTCTGCATGTTGAGCTATATTTACGAATGATGTCCTTGTACCGATGATAAAATTTAGTAAATGTTTTGACTAGTTTGTGATATCGAAAACCCTGGTGTAATAATTTTCTGTAATACATAAATTTCTTTCGTTAAAATCTGAAACGTTGTTACATACACGAGCGAATCGTACAAGTTGAGATATATAAATGTTATGTTTGTTGATGTTAAAGACGAATTGTACTCGCATTTCGTACATTAAGACTTGGATTATTAGAACAACTATGGAACCTCTTGTCAGTTATATCTTCTTTGGTGCCAGTTCTGTTCAGCATAAGGACTTCTATGAACTACTTTCCAAAAAGGTATTAAATGATACAAAGGATTTTTTCTTCTGTCGTCATTTTTAACCAACGTGAAACGGATCTGTTTGCCTTAGTTCGATACTCATTAACGAATGTGTCTTCACCTTGGACGCTCTTGGCCAAATGATTGAAAAGCAAACGACACAGAAATTCATCGGAACTATCTTTACAAATCTCTGGGCGTCTTTTGCGTCCGTTTCAGATCTGTGTCGATGTTTGTCTAGAAAGTTACTACGGAGAGAGAAAGACCCATTCGCTTAAAACAAAACAAGTAACCCAAACGGTCGATTGAACAAAACTTCAGAATATCCTTATAGTTAACTGTTGCTTAACTACTAAGTTTGTGGATGTTCTAAAATCATGAAATACGTATTTTCAACACCAAAACTATTTTTCTTTTTCTTTAATGCATTGTACTGACTTCCAATTGTATTCACAAATCGCATGAAAAAAAAAGTAATTATCGCCATTTTATTTAAATCTATATTTCCGTACAAGTTGACTTCAATAAGTTTGTAGAAATGTATTTTTCGGTGCATTTGTTGTCAATATTTCATTTAACAATTATTCATACTTTATCAAAATGTCTGAATTACGTTGACAATAATTCAATACCTGATTAAATCTCAGGGTACAATAGCAGAAGGTGACATTATGAGATTATATTTTAATCGCATAATCCCCTCTGTAGATTACAACTCAAATAACTGTAAGGAAATGTTAAATTTGAAAGTGATTGTAAGAATCCACTGCCATATAGAGTAAATGAGGTGCAACTTACAAATATTTTTAATTTCTTACATGTTTTACTTGGTGCATGTCAATATTTTGCAAATATTTAACATTCTTTCGTGCGTTGGTTATTGGTAATCTCGGTACGATTAATAAGGTTACGAGTTGCTCAGAACGGAAATGATAAGGCAACGATTTCTTAAATAAAGGAGATTTACAGACACTGTCTCAAGAGCAAGGAAAAACCAAAATAATCATTATGCAATAAATAGAAAAGTGTGATGTAAGGCTTTGTTAAAAGATAAATATTAATAATGTATGTCAAATTGTAAAAAAAAAAGAATGTATTGTATAAGTACATGTTAAAGTTATATGAAAAGAGGTATCACGATGTTTAGAGACTTTGTAAATAACACAAGGATCCACACAGACGAAGTAAGTAGTTATGCACAAATATGTTCTCCGACCTATATAATGAAGGCAACGAATAGGCGGAATTGGACATCAGTTTCCTTTTCAAATATTCGGCTTTGAGCGTTCCTGATGAAGGTAAATCCAGAAAAGCGCTTCGGACGCATGCAATTTATAATGTGTTTTCCTTTTTTTTCCAAGTATTGTACAAAATGCAAGAAACGCGTTTACAAGAAAATTCATTACGTCTCGGCAACACGACTTCGTCGTAATTTTGTTTAATCAGTAAGGTTTCTGTAACATGGTGCATACGGCCCATACTGTTTAGATATAACATTTTCAGAGATTGCCAATTTGCTTTGTTAGTATCAGAAGCTTTAATCCAAATCAAATTTATCAACTTTGATTCATGGAAAGAATACAAATACCTTGTTTAAGACTATCAAAAACACTGATTCTATTAAGTTTTCTCTTAAACTCTGACGTTATCAAAATGCTTGTTTGTCTTTCTTCAGTTATTATACCTTTGTGGCCTTTTATTTTTGAAAGAATGTAAATTTTTGGATGCTTTTCATTAGTTACATCTGAAAAAAAAGCGTTTCGTATATATAAACACTAATCTCGGTTAAATTTCTTCCAATATTACTGTAAGTTCGACTGAAGTATAGAACACGCAACATTAAAGTTATTCCGCATGCCTTCATAAAAGAAAAGGCAACTGACGCACTTTATAAAATTTAATGTTGATTCATAGAAACGCGTTTGTTGTGAAGTTGCAAAATAAATATCGACACAAAAAGATATAAAAATGCAACGATCTTATTTTAAAATTACATCAGGATAAAATGAGTGTAATCTTGTTACAAGGTATCAAATCTTTATCGACAAATAAGAATTTATGTTTGCCGTTAATAGTTCAATTACACCTACGTTGTTTTATAGAACATTTACGCAAACTACATAGTTAAACGTATGCATTACAAGTTCATGTACTTTTTATTATGTATAATGTTTGCTCTTCACATTTGGATTGCTACTTTTCCCTTACAATCCATAAATCAAGACTTGGAGGTATTGTATTCAATTTTCGAAAACAAAATGTTGAATATTTGTAACAGATAGTACCGAGACCATTCTTAAATATCGGCAAACAATTATTTATAATGACAGGTGCCCGCGCATTCAACTTTCAATAATGAACATTAATTGAGTTTGGACAATGACTGTGAGCGATATCTTTCCTCTAAAAGATGAGTAGCATCCTGCCTTGCCCTTTTGCATCAACTATAATGTAAGAGAATGCCAGTAATTTGTAATATTTTCGATCAGTCAATTCCGATGCGATAATGATACGCACTTTTGAAATGGCCTCAGTCATATCGGAAACATTCATTAGAAATTATCCACAAACTCGGGACGGCAACAATAAACTTCATTCTTCAGTGACAATACTTTGACAGGTATTTTCCATGCATTCCATATGTAAATTCCTAAGACATAATATTCCCATGGAAAAAAAAATAAGCACAGCTAAAATGAGCGGTAATGGTTAAATGCTTATAACGGGTTTTAAAAATTTTGATAGTTCCAGTTAAGATTTTATGTCAGTGGTGGCAGCATCTACGGTTACTCTATTAACTCAAGATTAGCTCTTCCTACGGGGCGCCGAATGGGACTCTTGTGGTTTTGTACTCGAAATTCAATTTTGTACGGACAAAAGTGAGTTTTGTTCAACAAAAATGAGTTTAGTTAAACAAAATTTGTAGCATACTACAAATTTAAATTTTGTCATACAAAATTATCTTTCAGTGGACAAAAGTTACTTTTGTCATGACAAAATTCATTTTTGTAACACAGACTTTACTTTTGTTACCTAATTTGAAAATTGGGCGACAAAGTCAATTTTGTATGCAAATTAGTTTAGTTTGGATTCTGTGAACTAATTTGCATACAAAACTGAGATTTTGTCACAAAATTCAATTTTTGATTATTTTGTGTAGACAAAATTGAGTTTTGTTAAACAGAAGTGAAAAATTTAACACAAAATTCAATTTTGTGTCACAAAATTCAATTTTGTCACAAAAGTCAATTTTACCTATTTGACAAAATCAATTTTATATGATAAAATAAGTTTGTCTATAATTTTGTCATACAAAATATTTGACAAAATTGAATTTTGTCATGATAAAATGAATTTTGTCTACAAAATGAATTTTGTCATGACAAAAATGAATTTTGTCTACAAAAATGAATTTTGTCATCACAAAATTGAAGTTCTCATAAAACAAGTCTGTATCACATAGTTTTGTAAGACAAAAATGATTTTGTTATGACAGAATTGAATTTTGTACAAAACCACAAGAGTCCCATTCGGCGCCCCGTACTTCCTGTGCAATCGATATTTTAACTTTGATTATTTGATCCAATAAAACACAATCATAGTAGTCATCGTAATAAGTTGCTGGAACATGTTTTAGTTCTTCATTCGAATGTTGTTTCCATGCAGCCGTTTTGTGAAATTTAGAAAAATAAAAATGTCACAAAATGATTATTATTTGTTATAAGCAAAATGCGTGTTCATGAAGTAAGAGCACACCATACTTTACGAGTGTTTCAAACATTACTTTTGCCATTTTAACGACCAAATACTTACTATACGTACATATTAAAACATGTCTTTTTCTATTAGATTTTCAATAGATATGAAATTAACAGTCAAATTATGTCATTCTATTTTATTTAATGATCTATGTATAGTTGAAAGTGACATACTGATACTGGAAGATTTTGTTGTAACTGGCAAATATTTCTTTAGAATCACATGCAAAGTAGAAAGTTGAGATATCAATTTTAGCACAATCGGAACGTTTAAGATATACTACCATTTAGTACGTATTACTTTGCGTCTTTAGTGAGCAAAGCCCCTTTGTATAGTCACTTATAAAAGCACCGACATGACAAAATGTGAAACAATTCAAATGAGAAAACCAGCGTTGTTCATTCTGTATATATCGAAAATATGCTTAAATTTTTTAATTTTATGATAATATTTTATGCAAATTTAATTTCTTGTGCGATTGCAACAAGTCATGAAATACCAACATTGCATAAATCATCATCTCTTTCGCATATTGAAATACCGGATGTTCGTAATCTTATGTAATTACGTCAAATTACCCGATCATCAACACGTTTAATTTGATGAGATTTCCCATGACGTAGTCGAGTTATATTCCCACCTTTACATTTTAAAGATGATACGAAGTGTCTTAACATCTGTTGAAGAATTTGGCATTAATGATCTTTAAAGTTTGATTACAAAAACAAAATATTCTGAATGCATGATTGGAATAACTTTCAACAGCCTTGATATTTCATATCATATTGTTTTATTGTTATTCAGGTACCATTTCTTTTTTGTTTTTGTTTTTTTACCAAGTGTGAATCGAGAAAGCATTGATTCCGGTTCCATCATGTTATTGCATTGCAACAGGAATCGTTAAAATTTTAATTTCGTCGTTTCATCTTTTAAGATTTGGAAAAATTAAAAAAATATTCCAATTTAGAATTTGTCATATTGTACATATATAGGTCTATTGTTGAAGACAATATGTAGACCTCCTGATGTCCTTTAATATTTTTATATGCTGGGCTGCTGTCTTTTTGATGTATTAGATTTCTGTGGCTAAATGATCTTATCCACTGTACCGCTAGCCTGTCAACACTGAAGTTGTGAGTTTGAACTGAGCACCGACCTTCTACAGGAAAGCTAACAATCCGATTAAAATTGGAGTGGAACGCACCTACCACGTGCGGGGTCGAACTCTCAACCTCAGTGTTGATAGGCTAGGATCGGCTAGTGATACAGTAGATGAACTAAGTAGACCACTCGGACAATGACCCCCAATGGAACAAAGAAGAACATACATTAAAGATCAGTGACAAAAAAATGGATTTATCCCATAGCTGTTCATCTATTGTAACACCAGCCGATAAATGTATTCCAAATAAAATAATAACGGTTCGAAAGGATCAACCCCCTTGGCTTACTAATGAAATAAAGAAAAAGATAAGGAAAAAGAATCGTATACACAAAACTGCTAAAAGACGTGATAATTCGAAAGACTGGAATAAATTTAAGAAAATACGAAACGAAGTTACCAATTTAGTAAGAAAATCTAAAGAAGATTTTAATAATTCCTTGATTAAAAAAGTCATTGATAACAACTCCTCTAATAAAAATTGGTGGAAAATCGTAAATCAAATTACAGGTATGAAATCAAGAGACACAAGTATACCACCTCTTTTAATAAATGATTCTCTTATATTTGATGATATCGACAAAGCAAACGAATTAAATGATTTTTTTGCATCCCAGTCTAATATTGATGACTCCAGCTCAATTTTACCCGTTATACCATTTAATGCTTCAACTACAATCAACGAAATAGAACTTAACGAAACTGAAGTGGAAGAAATTCTTAGTATAATTAATCCATCAAAAGCTTCAGGTCCTGATTTAATAAATCCAAAACTGTTAAAAGAGGCTTCAGCTATTCTTAAAAGTCCTTTGTGTAAATTATTCAACTTGTCCTTGCGTAGTGCAGTATTTCCCCATCAATAGAAAAGAGCAAACGTTTCCTGTATTCAAAAGTAATAAACCAAATGATGTGAAAAATTATAGACCGATTTCCCTCTTGAGTGTTATATCAAAGTGTATGGAGCGCTGTGTTTATAAACATGTTTACAATCACTTAAAACAAAATAAGTTTCTTAGCAATAATCAGTCAGGCTTCACTATGGGGACTCAGCAGTAAATCAACTGGTTAATATTTCAAACGATTTTGGTAAAGCTCTTGATAATGGTAAAGAAATAAGGGTTGTCTTCTGTGATATAAGCAAAGCCTTCGATAGAGTTTGGCATAAGGGTCTTCTTTTCAAATTACAACAAGCTGGAATATCTGGTAGTTTATTGAAATGGTTTGAAAATTATCTGTCAGGAAGATCCCAAAGTGTGGTAATAAATGGTACAAGTTCTGAATGGCTTCCAGTAAATGCAGGGTACCCAGGGTCTATTTTAGGGCCTCTACTGTTTTTAATCTTTATAAATGACATTGTCGAAGATATTCATGCAGAAATTAAATTATTTGCTGACGATACTTCATTGTACTTGGTAGTTGATAATCCGATTGAAGCTGCTGAAACACTAAACTATGATTTAGATAAAATATATAATTGGTCACAAAATGGCTTGTTAATTTTAATGCAAAAAACAGAGTCTATGATTATATCTAGGAAAAAACTAAGTTGCACCACCCCTCTAAAAATGAATAACCAAGAACTGAAAATAGTCGACAATCACAAACATCTTGGTGTTTATTTTTCTAAAAATGGATTTTGGCAAGACCATATCGAATACATAATGAAAAAATCTTATTTAAGGGTTAATATTCTACGAAAAGTTAGAAACGTTCTCGATCGGTTCACTCTGGAAAAAACTATATATGTCTTTTATACGGCCAATTCTTGAATACGCCGATGCTGTATGGGACACACATAATATAAACCTAATACAAAGGCTAGAAAATATCCAGCTAGATGCCGCACGCATAGTTACAGGGGGGACTAAACTTACGAATATTGGTAAATTATATGTCGAAACTCAATGGGAAAAGTTATCGAAACGAAGGGAAAATCATAGATTGATACTCTGTCACAAAATTATACATGACAAAACACCTAGTTATCTCCGTGAACAAATACCAGGTTTAGTAGAAAGTAGACATAACCATAATACAAGGCAACGTCAAAATATCTTAGAAATCGGTACAAGAACTCGCTTATATTCTGAATACTTTTTCCCTGCAACCGTGAAATTATGGAATAAGATACCTTTTAATATAAGACAATGCGACTCTCTTTCTATTTAAAAAACATATTTGTAAACAAAATAAGAAGGTTCCCACACATTATTATGTTGGAAATCGCATTGGACAAATTCTCCATGCACGCTTGCGAATGAAATCTAGTGCTTTAAACTCCAATTTATTTTTACGTAGTTTAGTGGATTCGCCAAATTGTCGTTGTGGTGCTATAGAAACAAACTCTCATTTTTTATTAACGTGTCCTTACTATACTAACATACGCCAAGTGCTACTGAATTCTCTTGCTGATTTTCCGCAGCGTATTGATGTAAATATTTTGCTTTTTGGGTCAGATTGTTTAACTGATGAAGAAAATTGTACTCTTTTTGTATTGGTACAGAAATATATATTGAAAAGTAAAAGATTCACACCATAATATGAAAACTTCATTTATATGTTTTCCTTGCATTTCATTTAGCTCATTTCATTCACTTGCTTTTTGTTTGTTTTGTTTGTTTTTTTTTCTCCCTTTTTTCTCAAACTATATAATCAATCTTATTTTGTATTTACTATTCTTAATATATTCCAATTGACAGAGCATGCTCCAAGTATTCATTATATTGTATGTCAATATTCTTTTGGAGACAGATTAAAATAAGCAATGTTGCTTGTTTCTGGATCCCATTGTTTATACTGTATTATATTATATAGCATGAGTTGACTTATCGAATAAAATATTGTTTAAACTAACACCAGTATGCAACGGACCTAGATAAACATGAAGTATTTGCAACTGGACGTTAAGAAAACAACAATTAACCAATCTACAATATAGGTATATGTGCTCTTTAATAATGCGACATGGAGTCGTTGAGTGAAAAACAAACTAAGGATTCACAAATAATATTGTCTCTTAAATCAAACATTAATGTCGTCAAAATTCTTTTTTTACAATTTCTGAAATTCGTAATTGATGATATATATGGGTATTGGTAAGTTATTCAAGTTTCTGTATGTATATAGTAATCACTACCTTATATATATTAACATTGTTGTGTGAGCCTTTTTGTATAAATTTGCTATTGTCTCTTCGTTTGATCAATTATCTTGGAATAATAAACAATATAATAAGAGAAAACTATCATTCTGTCGTCAGGTACATTTTTGTACTAGATTCAAGACATATGTGTGTCTTCTGTAAAAAATATGACTTTGTTTTTGTTTAATTCAGTTTCAAGAATCTGAATGTATCATTAATCATTTAGGGTAAAGATGTGACCATTGTACTTATCAACAGTATACCAATCGGATGCGACCGAGGAAGGATTTTGATGCTCAGTGATATGGTTTTAAGGTTTCACTTCGGCAGCTTTGGTTCGACTATGAAAGTAATAGTATTACAGACTATACTACATCTACGGTCAGAAGATCTGTTTTGATTTCCCTGTACATTAAAAGTTAGTTATTGCTTAATACCGTCCTGAAATCTTCAAGAAGCATTACTGAAACGTTGCTACTATTTGTTTTTTTGTCAAGACGAAAACAAATTAACATTATACATACAATAAGTAGGTGCTGCAAGGTAGGTCGCCACTGATGAAGTGCGGTAAAGATTGACTGTAACTGGAAACTGAATTACTTTTTCGATATATAATACTTGTGAAAGTGTTGAGGATGTATGGGAAGTTTTCCCACCTTCCACTGATAAATTTTAAAGTTTGTTTTCTTTTTTAAAATATTTTAGAATCTGTTATTACCATCAAATAAAATATACCACACTATTTACTTGAAAATGTCTCGCTATTTGCTCTTTATAGTAATTCTCTTCATTTTAAATTAGATTTCGACAAATTTTCACTTACAACATGTATTACACTTATTAAACATTACAGAGATTATCCCGCAAAAAGAAATGTTTTGAAAGACATAGAGAGGAAGGCGATGACGATCGTTTGATTAAAAAAGGAAATCAACAATTAAACACCGCCCTCATATGCGTTAACTTACTTACATAGTATTATTTTAAAAATGTCGAAGTATAATAATTATTCGATTTTACAGCGTATATTCGGTTGTCAGGAAGTTTATGCATGTTGCATACGAAATTGGAGATCTTCTGGTTATATTCAATATTACATGTTCGATAGCGAAAGGTATCGACCATCAAGTTATTTATGCTTTGGTATCGACAACATTTATATAAAAATATCATAATATTTGAAGTTTTATAATTAAATTTTCTATTATCATTGTAAACTCTTTCGTAGATATACGCCGAATTGGTGGTGAAATATTGCATTAATATGGCTTCTTGTAACCGTTTTTGTTTTTGTTTCTACAAATGAGATGTTGTCCTTAAAAATCTTAAAAATCATCATGATCCAGTTTCCACTTTAACGTAATCCAATGTAGCATTATACATTTGTTTCTAAAAGTTATTTGAGCCAAAGCTATGTATATTTCCGTCTTATCTGTATGGTAATTAGACAGCAAGAGGTGTTTATATATCAATGTTACCTTGAGTGCAATGTTTTTGCAGTTGCTACTGGTCCTGTCGACAGCCTGTCAAAACAAATACAATTTAAACAGCGCGTGGTAATAATGGATAATTAATTATTACGTTAATGTCCTACGTAACATTTGAAAATGACGCGGTGTCAATGAACGCGCACAATATTTATATAAAACTTCAGCTTCATTTAATCACTATTATATCAATGTCTTAAATCTGTGTTGTCTAGAAAAACTGATAATTTCAGTATGCTGAAATTAAGAATTGTTCTACTGCAACCAGAAATGCAATAATTAAAATGTGTCGATATTATTTCCGTTGCCGATAACACCACACTATAGTCTCTTGAGATCCATTTTTGGTTACATCAAGTCACACCGCTTGTTTTTAATATCTTTGTACAGCAAAAGTTATGCCCTATCATTCATGTCGATGGTTCATCATCAAAAGTATGTTTGCACGTAGAATATTTTGCATCTTTGACTTTGATGTTTTAATAAACTTAAAGTATACCGGCATAGTTTGTCTTCAATGTTTGGTCAGCTAAAAACTAGTTTTTTTAACATGGCAGCTAAACAAATTTAAACGGACAATTTTCATTTAAACTTGCATTTGCCTTGCTCAGGCAAAGTTCTATAGTCAGGCAAAGTTCCGTGGTCTCAGAACATGCAAATAACAGGCGAACACACCGTGCCATGTTAGGGGAGAGGTTGAGCGCACACATACTCCATCACTTTCTTTGTGTGCTAGTTCAAAGCCAGGAACTTGTAATCAAATGCCTTTCGTTATTCGCTGTCTGTTTTTATTTGTCGTTCACTGTTGAAATATCTAACAGGCCGTTGGTTTTTCTTTTTCTTGTTTTACATTTTGTCTTTCTGGGGCCTGTTGTAGCTTTATAATAGACGAAATGGGTTCTGCATATTGTTGAAGGACACTTGGTGCCCTCTTATTGTTCACACATTTGTCGTTTTTGATCTGTATTGGCCATCACACCGCTGTCAATGTGGTCTGTATTGACCATCACACCACTGTCATTGTGATCTGTATTGACCATCACACCACAGTCATTGTGATCTGTATTGACCATCACACCACAGTCATTGTGATCTGTATTGGCCATCACACCACAGTCATTGTATTCTGTATTGGCCATTACACCACAGTCATCGTGATCTGTATTGACCATCACACCACAGTCATTGTGATCTGTATTGGCCATCACACCACAGTCATTGTGATCTGTATTGACCATCACACCACAGTCATTGTGATCTGTATTGGCCATCACACCACTGTCATTTTGATATGTATTGGCCATCACACCACATTCATTTTGATCTGTATTGGCAATCACACCACAGTCATTTTGATCTGTATTGGCCATCACACCACAGTCATTTCGATCTGTATTGGCCGTCACACCACAGTCATTGTGATCTGTATTGGTCATCACAGCACAGTCATTGTGATCTGTATTGGCCATCACAGTACAGTCATTGTGATCTGTATTGGCCATCACACCACAGTCATTTTGATCTGTATTGGTCATCACACCACAGTCATTTTGATCTGTATTGGCCATCACACCACAGTCATTGTGATCTGTATTGGCCATCACACCACAGTCATTTCGATATGTATTTGCCGTCACACCACAGTCATTGTGATCTGTATTGACCATCACACCACAGTCATTGTGATCTTTATTGACCATCACACCACATCTCCCATCACACAATTGTCATTTTGATCTGTATTGGCCATCACACCACATCTCCCATCACACATTTGTCATTTTGATCTGTATTGGCCATCACACCACATCTCCCATCACACATTTGTCATTTTGATGTGTATTGGCCATCACACCACATCTACCATCACACATTTGTCATTTTGATCTCTATTGGCCATCATACCACGTCTCCTATTTTTGTATAAACTTTGGTAACAAAACGGACCCAAATAATACCTTCGAATTTACATCAGAAAGTGCATTCTTATATTAAAAGGGAATTCACCTGAGTATTTATCAAAAGCATGACAAATGCTGAAAAAATATGTTTAATAATGTATGTATGTTATTCTCGAGGACTTTCAGTTCATCAATAGTCATGTTAAAAATGTGCAATACAACATGTGATAATGTTCAGTAAATATAATTTTCGAGATTTAAGTAAATTTTGCTTTGTGTCGACACATATGAAAGTTTATCCATAATTATTCATATCCGACATGCAAATTTGAACATTCTCATTAATGAATCTAAAGTGATCTAACCAATATTATAAGATGTTTATAACATACTTTATAATTCAGGAGGAGTGGCTCAAAAACTGCTTCAAAAGCAATTCAACATCACAGGTCAGTTCGGTGCAGTTATCAAATAAGAATATAATACTCAAAGCAATAAGTGCATGTTCTAAAATTAAAAGCCTTTCAAAAGTTTTGGTATATAAGGCGTAATATTTTTTAACTGCATATTTATATGTTCTGGCAGATGTTTGTTATGATTGATATGATCTTTGGATTATTTATACCTGAAAGTATTTACAATAATTCAAGACTGTAAGTTTTTGAAGCTATATCAGATTCAGGATCATTTCATTTTCTGGCTCTCAATTTTTTTGTGAATTAATGTTTTAAGTTCATAAAAGTAATATGCATTTTCGAAAAAGATGAAATATCAGGAAAATCTGCATAATAATCTAAATAAGCGAGAGAGAAAGAGAGAGGCATACTATACATTAGCACTTTAGATTTTTCACTTTATTAGTTTTTGACTATCTTTAGCATCACAGGTTTTTTTTAGCTGCAACCATATTTCTAGTGCAATTACATACTTCATAAGCTTCCTTCTTTCAGACATGGCCGTGTGAATCCATGAAGCACGAAAATATTTCCACTGATAAAAACGATAGAAAAGTTCATGAATAAGACATAAGGCACACTCGATAGCTTCCATGTCATAACAATAAAACCTACAGTAGACTCTAGTCAACTTTTACCATTAATGTAAATTGCTGTTGTATAATACATTTTAGGAAATTCCTTTTACAGAAAAAAATCTATTTTTCAATGCATTGTTCAAAAAGTAAATTTGATCATGCAATAATAAAAAAAAAACCTACTCAAATATAGCGTCTCAATTCAATAAGCTTTTTTGCTTAAAAGGTCGTGTTTAAAGTAAATTGAAATGTGGGATTCTGAATAATTAAAAGATGTCTTTCCTTTAATTTGATACGGAATAGTAACAAGGCAATTTACACAGAAACCTCCGCATAGGACATTTTAAGTGCAGATTCATTTAATGATGAAATCCTATGCAATTTTAAAAAATCTGAATATAGCTGTGTCAATGGCAAGCATACCACATCTTATTTTAATATCATTACCACTGAGTGGATGTATCTTAACGAAAGGTAAAAGCTACTACGTTTTTATGTCTTTTTTGGGGGAGGGGGTGTCTTAAATCAAACGTCATTTTATTTCAATTTCAGAACAACTTGTGCATTTGTGAAACAATATGATCAGAACGAAGAACAGTAAGAAAATCAATAAAAATATCAATCAGTATACTTAGTACTAGTAAATCTAAATTGGGAACTTATTTTACAACGATAAAAACGAAAATATCGAAAGAAAAAGTTTTTTTTTCCTGAATTTGGATGCTTTGTTTCACTAAATTAAGAGCTAAATAGAAAAGAAAAATACGGTTTTTCTTATCTGTTTATTTTTCTGACAATGATGTTCCTATTGCGATGTATAAGTTTTCGCTTCGATATTCATTTCATTTCATTTCAGTTTCAGACGAACCTTTGAAATACCAAAAGTAAGTAGCTAGTCTTTCAGCATAATTATCAATTCAAATCAAAGGATATGCATTAAAATATATTTGTTTACACCCAACAATATTTTAGGTTTAGTCATGTTAGAACCACCCAGTACTTATCTTAAATAAAACGCTTCAATCAAAGAAAACCAACAAAAACTGATGGTATTACTTTTGTGCCTTAACTTTGATTTTTAAAATGCGTTTTTAAAAGAAGAAAAATGAAATAAACCAAGTATTCTACTTGAATGCAGAGTATTAATGCACGTATTGCATTCTATAACTAATGAATTCATAATTATCGTTATTTTTACTTTGAAGCCATCTACGTTTTCTGATGAATGCATTTGAAATACTTTAGGATCTTATAATCATTAATTCCAGGATTTACAAATTAAAGTGCATGCTTGCACCTTTGAAAAAAGAAATGAAAATTTTTTTTTAAAAGGCTGTCGACTATACGGTATGGGTTTTTCTCATTGTTGTAGGCCGTACGGTTGCCTATAATTGCTTACTTCCACTTCATTTGAACTTTGGTGGATAGCTGTCTCATTCGCAATCATACCACATCTACTTATTTTCATATTGATAAGCCGATAAGGAACTTAAGCTTGTATTTAGTATCTACTAGTATTACTTACAAGTACTGCTGCACTAAACTGTATTGATTTGTTTGTAGATTTATCGTTTCAAGTTATCATGATAAGATACTATTGATCGGTTTTAGATGGACTTCAGTGTCTTGGTTTTCAACACTGAGCGATCTGATAGGCTGTGCGCAGCCTCACTATCGTATTAACCAATTGGTGTTGCTATTAAGCCATCCACAATCCTCAATGAACCATGCACTGGTTCATCATCATGACAATTTAGATTTTATTATCAAGTAATTTATAGTTTGGACACTTGACTATCAATTTGGATCGCATATCACATTCAAAATGTCTGATTATATTGTAAAGGCATTGCTTCACTGAAATTTTTTCCACTATTCATTGCTTTCTTCTTAAAAAACAATTGATATAAATTCCGTGGATATATGTTCATGATTTTTTATTAGTTGTTATTGGCTTGAAACTAGTTTTCAATAACTCTAGTATTCTCACGTCGACTTTTTAGGAGGAGGATTGGGCGCCCGCAAACATGTTTAACCCGCCACATTCTGAATGTGCCTGTCCTAAAGTCAGGAGCCTGTAATTCAGTGGTTGTCGTTTGTTACATTATATCGTATATTTCGTTTTGTACATAAATCTGGTCGTTGGTTTTTTTCTCATTTTAATTGCTTTACATTCTGTTATATCGGGGCCTTTAATAGCTCGACATGTCGTATGGGTTTTACTCATTGTTAAAGGCCTTTCGGTGACCTGTAGTAGCTAAAATCTACGTCAATTGGTCTCTGGTGGATAGCTGTCTCACTGGCAATCATTCCACGTCTCATTACTATATATCATAACACGCATTTTTGGAATATGCCTGTACACAAAAATATACCCCAACCCCGAAATCCACAAGGTTGTTCCCTTGACATAGTCGTCTCAATTGTTAATTCACCGAATATGACTATTCCCTATTGTGACAGTTTTTGCTGAGTTTTTATTTTCTGGTTTGCCTACAGTTTCTTAACATATTTCAAATCGTGTGTGTGTACCTAGATTCACTGAACAAAGAAAGCAATGATTTATTCACTTGATTCAAGTTAAACTTGTCAAGATACTAAGGTTCCAACTCCTTCATGCTAAGTTGACCTTAAATGGGTTTACCTTAAATGTCGGGGCCTTTTATAGCCGACTATACGGTATGGGTATTTCTCATTGTTGAAGGCCGTACGGTTGCCTTTAATTTCTTACATCCACTTTATTTGAACTTTGGTGGATAGTTGTCTCATTGGCAATCATACCTCATCTCCTTATTTTTATATTGGTTACTAGTATTTATTTTGTGTCCCTTTTGGTCATATAGCACAACGCTTCTACGCATTTATACACCCTAGGCTTTCAAATTGTTTAGGTTTGAGCATTCCTGGTGAAAGTGATTCCAGAAAATTACTAAGGAAGCACAAAATTTATGAAGTTCTATTTTCATTAAAAAATGAAATAATTGAACTACTTGCATCTTTAAAGTTTAAGATGCGTTTTTGAAGTAATATTTTCGATATTTGTTTATTGTTTGACCTTCCAAGCAAGAATCAAAGCTCGTAACTCGGCAATCGGGAAAGTAAGGGTAGGCGACGACCTTGCTTCGGAAATTGAATGCATGTGTCACGTGTTTATCTTATTTACTTTTCCATAATAATGAGCTTCCTCGTTGTATTTCCCATTACGCTTTGATATTGTGAATTTTAATCCACCAACCTATGATGTTACTTGCTTCTGATGCTTTGGATAATTAAATTATCATATAAAATACTTTAGAATATTTTTTCAGCAAACAAGAGTGTTTAATTGCTAAGTTAAATACCAATAATATTTTATACCGTATTTACTGTAGGTAGTCATTAAAATGTTTGTTTCAACTTCGTTTTAGTATTAGATCTCTCATGTTTAACAGAGGCCATTGAACCTAATACATACTATTTATGAAAGCCAGAAAATATGTTTATTGAGATGGCGAGTGACTTCGGAAAATGCCTTTACCAAGCCAGGAATATGACAGTTGTTTTCCATTCGTTCCTTTGGTTAATATAGTCAAGCGTTTGGTTTTGTTAGTTTTTATGGATTTCTTTTTTAATTCACTTTGGAGTTCGGAATTTTTGTAATCACATTTATACAGAAAACCAGCATAAAGTACTGTATAAAAAGAAGGGGGCAATAAAAACCGATAAGTCGAATAAACATAGCGAACAAAAAGTGGAACGGCGAAAATACAAATTACAGTCCAGAAAACTCTACAACGAAAAGAAAATGATAGAGCAACACGAACCCCAGATGTATATCCGTATTGTGTATCTGCTGTTATTAAAGTCCTGCATTCTTACAACTTTTTGAAATGTTAAGCCGTTGAACTTTTGAATGGATTCTATACAGCAACGCCATGAACAATGCAAATAACGTTGACCATAATAATTATTATTCCAATTCTGACACAGGAAAGAAAATCGCCATGAAACATTTTATTTTGTTTCCAATTATAAATGAATATAGTAAAGCTGAGTGTGCCTCTGTTAACAATTATGCTTTCTATAAACTTTAAACTTCAGTACCTAACTATCTTATTAAAGAGAAGTTTTCAAATTTGATTAAATGGTCTTTTCATAAATCTTGATGTAAGTCTTTCTGTTTCAGTCGTTACAATTTATTTTTCTGTATTTATGCAATTAAAAATACACAAATCGGACATACAAAGAAAAGATGATTAAAGCAATTAAAATTGAAATCGTGTTGGCGATAAAGTATACTGAAAAGTGATGGTCTTCCGAAGGGAACTAATTGTGCGCCTCTCATTGTAGATTTCCCTTTACTGTAACATTGGTATAAATCCAATTTATGGCAAAATTTCATTCCGACCAAACTAAACACCAATCAATAGATGTTTTTTTTTTTATAATACAGGCAGATATATAGATAATATGATCTGTAAACAACCTAGATTTTTTTTAAAAAGATATAAAAAAAAAGTTTATTTTCCTGAAGTTAATCTTACTAAATAAAAATTCTATAGTGACCGATATCCTTATTTGAACCTTCATATTAAATTCCAATTGGTAATATCCATACAAAATAATGATAAGCAGGACGACTGTTCCTTCTTATTGTAAATTTTCCCTTTTATCATTGGATTAAGTAAAGTTAGTCTTGATAAACGTTGTTGGTATATGTATAAATTATGACCTTACGCTGTTCAGCGGACTTTTGTTTAGTTTACATGGAATTCATATACTAATAACTGATATAGACATACTAAAATATAAGAATAAGAGGACGTGGTATGATTGCCAAAGAGACAACTCTCCACCAGAGACCAAATGACGTAGAATTTCAGTTCACAACTATAGGTCACCGTACGGTCTTGAGAAAAGCCCGTACAGCATAGTAAGCTTTAAAAGGCCCCGAAATGACAAATGTAAAACAATTCAAACGAGAAAACTAACAACCTGATTACACGAAGCTTTCTTTTTTTATCCTGCATATAAAACAAATATTATGGAATCTGACCAAACTTCGATTTCAAAAAATCTAATAAAACTACTTTTAGTATATCATAAAGGTTTTAAAAAGTCATGGGAGAGTATAACTATATAAATGTGATTCGAAATTGTAGGCGTACAATAATATGCAGGTCGAGGACAGAACACGTTATATCGGGAAGCACTCCAAGAACTTGGTTGCATACAAATATGATGTAATAAGGCCAGTCAATAATCTAAAAATTCTCCCCCGCTTCTTTGCATTTAGTTTTTATTTATCTTGTAATTTGGGAATATCCGTTATGGAAAATTGAACGTTTGTGCATTTCCTTGATTATAATGTTTGCTTTATTAAAGTTTTTTTTTCAAAAAATCTTTGTTTTGCTATGATATCATGTCTACTAAGGCTTTGCAGTTTTGCTTTTATGTATCCTCTGTATGATTATTCAACAACGGACGAGTTTCATCTAAATATGAGGGGGAGTAAATATTATAGTAAAAGGAGTCATCCGCAGTACACTGTAAAAGATCAAGGATACACACTCAATTACCGAATTCATTTTTTCGGTTTTGAAAGATATTTTTACTCAAACTGCGAGTAAGGAAATGTTATTCCTGTAATTTCATCTGTTCTGAAAAGAATCTGGCATCTTTAATTTCAGTTGGTTAAAATAAACTGCGTTTTATAATTAAAAATACATCTTTAGTGTCTGCATATTTGATCTTTAAATAGTAAAACTTTGGACCCCGTTTGAAAATTGCGGTTTGTTTTTGGACGTGTGGACTATTTAACAACAGTTAGCGAAAGATTATAATATAAATTCCTTGAAATAGTCATTTATATATTGAATGGGTTTGTACTGTGTTTGAAGACAATTTAGATTTTGATTTATATCATTAGAATCTTTGACGTTGACTTTGACTTTAACTCATACAAGAAAACGTGCAAATATCCAATACCTTCCACAATCAGATTTTGCTTCATTACGTTGTTTATATATATATATATATCAACAGCATAAAACTGGCATACCTAGAAATATGATGATTAAAATTAGCGTCTATAATCTTAAAATAACAAATTTCTTTAATCTTGTAAATTGGCGGTGGCGTGATTTGTCAGTTGTAAATTTTTTTTATCATGTAATGATTTGGTCTTTGCAGTTACCGAGAGTAGGTGATTAACCCTGCATAGTGTGGGTATATTTCTCTCATAAAAGCAACATTGCAAAGTTTTACGCTTTATCAGCCATCCCAAAGGTAATTAAGTCGTGTAATTAAGATAAAATTACGTCTCGTGATCTGAAGTCTGTGGATTACAATACCATTATAGCACTGATTTGAAAAGTATAAATAACAACGTTATAATGTTGATTGGAAATGAATATTCTTTACTTTGATTTATCGTGTCTCATAATGTTCCCATTTCGACTGTAGTAAAAGACAGAGGATTATCCTGACCGATTTAATATGGTTTATATGAACATAAGGTGATTTGGTATGATTGCACAATGATGCAACTATCTGTCAGAGACCAAATGACGTAGTGTAAGCGACCGCGTAAGGCCTTCAACAATAAGCAAAACCAAGACCTTATAGAAAGCTATAAAAGGCCACAACATGACAAAGTGTTAAACAATTGAGCAAGAAAACCAAAAGCTTTATTTACGCTAAAAAAATAAACGAAAAATAAATATGACACACAGCAATCAACGACATCCTTTGAATTACAGGCCTCTGACTTGGGACAGGCACATAAAGAATGTGACGGGCTGAAAATGTTTGTCAGCGCCCAACCCTATAAGAAGTATGGACGCTAAGAGACAAGTCATATTCTCTGCTAAAATTTGAGTGGAGTATCTCGTTTACGAACTGCAGTAAATATTTCAGCCAAACGATGATAACGATTCAACTTTCATTCAATTTCAACCAAAACTATATTTCCAATGTAGTTTTATCTGAAGGCCATACCGGCATTGCAACAAATTTATTGCGGTTTTATCGGAACTATCATTCACAAGTTCAAATTGAATGAATTGCTTCTTCTAGGTGAATTGAAATGATTTGCTTTTGTACTCTTCTTATTCTATAGAGCGACCAATAGCGCATATTTTAGGAACAAATGAAATAATACAGAGAAGGAAAGATTAGAAAATGCATATGAACAAAAACCACATAAAAATCAAGAGCTTTAAACGTTACTTTTTCTTTCAAAAGCCGTATGACTCTGGTGAATACTATCCATAATAAAGTATATCGGTGCGTAAATTTAGTTCAGAACAGTATCAATTCTGCTTATTTGTGCTAGGTATCTGGTAAGAGTAAATCAGTCCTAGGTTATATAATTTGTTTTGGCATAAAACGTACATCTTACTATAGTATAGTCCAAGGAGATAGTACTTTGTTGGGACAATGATGGTAAGTAGTTGTAGTGCCTATTAATATTTGGCCTAGATCAATTGGTACATATTTATGCTGGCCTTGGTTAATAATCCAAGCAGCAACAGAGTGCAGTGTGGTGTCCATTTCGCTGAACTAGTATACATTATTGGTCATGGGTCGGCTGAAGCCCTCCTCCGGATGCGGGATTTTCTCGCTACGTTGAAGACCTATTGGTGAACTTGGGCTGTTTTCTGTTCTTTGATTGGGTTGTTGTCTTTTTGACACATTCTCTGATTCTATTCTCTATTCTATTTGGGTAATAATACATGCAGTGACAAGAACTTGGTCATCAATGTATTTTCCAAATACTTGATCGAGCTGTGTTCATTATACTCTCATACTGTGTATGCTATTTTGCTCAATTTTAGTATTATCGACATTTTTTTAAAAATAATTCACTTATTATATTTTTCAGATTAGTAGCTGAATGATGTCTTAAACATGGCAAGTTCCTTGACAATATTGCGAGCAGTGTTTGTCCGTCTGTTATTTGCATGTCATGGTCTTGTTTCAATATGGCGCCTTTATTATGTCACCAAAGATAGTCGATACTGGTACCTGGCTACATCATTAGGGTTGCTCTTAGTAGAAACAACGATCACAATGGTAAAGAAACTTGGAAAAGAATGGAAATGGTATGCTACATTCATATTTGTGTAAACTGGGTTTTGGCAGCTTAACAAATTATGCATTCAATGCGAAATGTGTTATCTCTACTGTCTCTGTTCGTTCAATAAGCTTTCGGCCAAGTGCAAGTTAAAGTATTGCTATCACCGCGCGATCGTCATTTTAGAAATGGTGTTATGTGTCACTTATTTAAAATATTGAATAGCCACATCGGTAAGAATTCGTATTAATATGTGATACAAAAAAAAAATATCGTAGACACGGAGATTAATTGTTCATATTACTTACCTATACATGACAACTATTAAATGTATTCGTTTCCATGATTCTCCTGAATAAAGTAAACTAAAACACTCATGCCGTGCACATTGAAAATGGTCCATATGTTTATACTATACTGGTAATTATTTTATTGTCTTTCATTTGAACATATAAAATAAGAAGACGTGGTATAATTGCAAATGAGACAACTCTCCACCAGAGACCAAACGACATAGAAGTTAACAACTATAGGTCTCCGTACGGCCTTCAACAATGAGCAAAACCACTACCGCATAGGCAGCTACAAAAGGCCCCGAAATAACAAATGTAAAACAATTCAAACGAGAAAACTAACGGCCTCATTTATATAAAAACAATGAACGGAATACAAATATCAATACAGCAACAAACGACAACCACTGAATTACAGGTTCTTGACTTGGGACAGGCACATACAGAATGTGGCGGGGCTAAAATGTTTGGCGGGCGCCCATGTTTTGCCCCTGCTGATTATGAAGCAAGCTTATTGGACAATAAGTCCTTTTAATATTCGGCTCAACGCAATAACTAGACTATTTACATTGCATTTCATCGAATTTGTACTCTTTAGTATTAGTTAATAATTATCGCGAAATGGACAAAATATAAAATGCAGTAAACAAAATAAATTTTGATGGCTGCTATTTAGGTTTTGTCCAAGTGTGTTTATATATATGACGAGTACGGTACCAGCCATATGGTTCCTAGAGTTACACGAGCTGGACTTGAGAATTAATCATCAAATAAGCACTAATAACACTACAGCCTTTAACGAGACGTTGGAAGCCCTCAGTGCAAACTTGGGTAGCATCCTAGGGGTAAGTTTGGTTTATATTTATAACTGTTTATTAGTATCGCTGTAATGTTTATAATAATAATAATGCTTTTAAATATTGAAGCATTTGATTGAAAACAGAAATTAAATGAACAAGGGAAAATTAGGGATTTACGTCGTCGAGACAGCAACCAAACGACATAAAATTAAAAAAATATCACCTGGAGGTAAAAATACAATCTTCTAAAAAGACATTTGTGATTTACTTACAGTGCAGGAATTTATGTGTATTTGGAGTATACACGAATGGTGTGTATAAGAGGATTCGATGAATGGGTCGCTTTGATTATGTTTTAGGATGTTACCGTTACAGTCGTCGTTACAAAAAACCAATTGTCAGAATGAAAACAGTAATATAAAGGATTGTTGTGGTTTTTTTTGTTTTTTGTTGTTGTTGCTATATGTAGTTAATTTTCGACTCTTTCGTTATTTTTGTACACTTTTTGAAGACTACTATATTCTTTTATCAATATTAATTGGCAATCTTACGAGAACTTTGAAAAATTGTTAACCAATGATTGAACAGACAAATGCCCCTAAAAACATCCATTTTCAGGTAAACTTTGAGTGACAATGAAATTGAAAAATTTATGTAGTTACATGTCCCTTTATCTATAATTAGTTCCTTCACTTTTATAGTATTTCCTTCTTCCTTCTTTTCAATTCACTACCTCCATTATTCTAAAAACAAGTATGCAACTGACCTTTTTTTATTTTTCATGTATCAAAAGTAAAAAAAAATCAAGACCAGTAAAAAAAGAATTCAATCAAATTCATAGAATTCAGAAAACTTGTTCATATAAAATGTCTGTAATGAATAAATTCAGTGGCGGATCCAGGGGCGGGGGTTCCGGGTGTTTAGAACCTCCCCTTTTTTGACGATCAATGTTTTTGAATGAGGACATATGGTTGGATCCCCCCCCTTTTATCCTGGGTTGGAACCCCCTTTTAAAAATGGCTGGATCCGCCCCTGATAAATTTGATATCACAGTTGTTGATGTGACTGGTAAATTTCAGTTATCAAAAGCGTACATTCTTTACTTCAATATCTTTAAATGATGTTTCGGTACTTATACATCCCTCGGATTTCAAATGTTTGGCATTGAGCGTTCCTGATGAAGGTAAATCCAGAAAAGCGCTTCGGACGCATGGAATTATTAAACGTGTTGTTTTCAATTTTTTAAATGACCTTTCCTCTTCTGTTGATAAACGAATCCCTGAATGGTTCGTAAAGACAAATTTTTCGGGGTTTTAGATGTTAATATAAGGTCGCTAAAAATACTTTTCTACTACAAATTCACATATTATTCCATTAAGTACATATCATATATATCATTTTTCGCTACAGATTCAACTGGAAATAAGGCTCCCAATTCTGCTGTCTGCGGATCAGTGGATTCGTACTCTCGAGCAAATACTACTGTTGATACTAATAGTGGGCAGATGGTTACTTCCGAAAGGAAAATTAACACATGACCAGCTATCTCAATTGCTATTGGTTTATATTGGTACTGCAGCAGATATCGTTGAATTCTTTGAGGCTTTCAAAGAAGAGCAGGTAATAAAAAGTTAATTCCAGTACTTAGTTATAACGTTTGTAACTTCCATGAGGATAAAACCTACCTATTGAAAGATAATTTGGGATCGAATTTTAATACAGAATGGAAAAGCATTCCAAATGGTCTGCCAAAGTATATTTCATATATACATCTAATAACAAAACAATAAGTAACTGTACGTGACAGAGATATGAAACCTAATATTACCTAGTAATATTACCTATTGCAAATACATGTATACATAAACGCCGGTGCTGTTGCGAATCAAATATCAATGGTTTGTTTTAAGTAATTTTTCATAAACACACCAAATAAAGAAAAATAAATTTTAACAAAATGAAATGCCAAGATGTTTATGGAATAGATCTACAAAATTAAGCATCACCTGTCAAGTATACAAACTCAGAAACACACTTATGAAAAGACTTTAAAAAACAGAGGCAAACGATACCAAGGGGATATTTCAAACTTATAAGTGAGACAAACTGACAACGCCATAGCAAAAACGAAATGAATTCCACATCAGACATTTATTGATAGTTTCATTGAGTGATGGGAGACGCTGTTACTTAATTTTGAAGAAAGCTTTGCTTATTCTATAATTTGCACTACTTTTTCAATTAAATCTATTACCTATCACTACACAATATATGATAATTAACAGATTTTATTGAAAACGCAGTGCATTATCAAAACGGAAAAGTTACAGATGTCAAAATTAATTTTAAATTTTGCGTCAAATAATATCACTGAAGAGACATTTATTGTCGAAATGCGCATCTGGTGCAGAAAAATTGGTACCGTTAATGTTATTACTACAACCGGGTCGATAACAATTTATAAAGTAAACTGGTGGACTGTAAGTCCCTCAACACGGGTATCACTAACAACAAGCTATAAAGGGCCCCAAAGTAGTAGCCAGTACTTCGGTACTGGCATAAAAATACGGATTTTTTGTTATTAAATTTTCTGTGTTACAAAATTTAAGAAATTATTTTAAATTAAGGAATATATCTCCCTCATGCAAAGTTCTGATTCCTTGTCCGGCTTTGGCAAATGTTTTTTGTCGTTTTTGGACTATAGCTTTTCATCTTTTTAATATAAGCTTTGGATTTTCAGATATTTACACCTCGAACATCACTTAAGAGACATTTATTGTCGAAATGCGCATCTGGTGCAGAAAAATGGTAGCGTTAATGTTAATACACTGTAACACGGTCTTGTCATAAACGCAAAATAAGCATATGTATGGTTGAAACTAAGGTTCAAACTGCCTCAGGCAAAATTGATCTTTGACGAATTTGGCTATGCCTATTTTGTTCCCTTTTGATGATAAAGCTCCTACCTTTCTCCGTATCTTTACATCCTTAACTTTCAAATGTTAAAAGTTTTGAGCGTTCCCGATGAAGGTTAATCCAGAAATGCGCTTTTGACGCACGGAACTTGCATAGTTTTATTATCATTCAATGAGTATATGAATTCCTTGTTTTGAAAATTCAAGAATAACAAAAACAAAAGTGCCAAAGTTACTTAATGGTTAGAGAACTAATATATAAAGTAAATTTCTGAATCTTCGTTTTTGTAAATTTACAACAAAGAACAATAAAGAATTTCACAAGTTGTTACCAATTTATTATCATTTTCTGTTTATTTCTACATTATTAATTTTCCAACGCGCATCATTCTGAGTGATATGCAGATAATTAATCGTGTATTATAACCCAGAGGTAGAGACCATCGTAATTCTACTGCGATATATCTGAATGTCACTCATATATTTAACATTTTCTTTTTTGTTTCTTTAATGCCTTTTTATGAATTTTTATTACTCTTTTTCAGGTCCGTTACAACAAACTTCTATGTATTATTATTCTTGGGCTATGGTCATTGAGCCTCATTCAATTCACTCTCGTTCTGACAGCTGCGAGAGCGAGACGAGATCAATCTGGTCTGGTAACAAGACATTACGACAAGTTTCAAAAGACGGGTTGTTGTGCCGCTGATGTTTATGGGATATTTATATCAATAATTTTACAGGATGCTCCTTTTCTTGTGCTACGACTTTTGCTAATATTTAAGTACAAAGTTCTTAGCTACACAAATATGTTCTTCACTTCAAAGAATTCGTTGGTGATAGTTTTGTTACTGTATCGTCTGATAGTTGTTTACGTTGAACGGAATAATACGGAAGTAAGTGATTCGACTGCTGATTCGGAAGCACCTCGTCCGTTTATGTCCAAGTATACAGCACCTGGAGTTCCGAGAGGTTACAAAAGAAAGTTTAATAATACTAATTCATACTCAACAAACGATATGGATAGTTTAATGAAAAAGACACCTTCAAATAATAAAATGTATAACTGTGAAAGTTTGCCGAGAAAGAAGACTCCAAATAATAGACAAAGCATGAATGAAAGTTTAATGAAAACGAGGTTACCACCAGATAATGGAGTTTATAAAAGTGAAAGTTTAATGAATACAAATCTTCCAGATAAAGTAGTCTATAACAGTGAAAGTTTAATGAAAAAGAAACCAACAAGCAATGTTTTATTCAACAGTGAACCAAAATTGTATAAACTACGAGAAGAAAATATGTCATGTGGACCAAACTATCATTTTGAACAAGTTTCGTCTAAAGTTTGACGATACAACTTTTTTAGCTATCATAATGTATATTTGTATTCCTTCGTTGGTATTAATTTTATACCCTCTTTTCACCAGTTTAAACATAAATAACAATTCGTCATTATAACTGTCTACTATATAGATATTTTTTTCTCCACACGAACAAGTAATATTATAATGTAATAAAGAGCTGCGCATGATACGCCCGTCACTTTTTCAATCGAATAAAGTTCCAGAACTCCTTAATGTCATATCAGAAATTAATAAAAAAAAAATCGGAAGGAAGCTTATTATAATAGATATAAACCAGTCACCAAAGTTTCATGAAAACTGCTCAAAGCATTTTTGAGTTATTGTCCGAAAACTGGACGGACGGACAACAGTATACCATACTACGTCCCATAAACGGGCGTATACAAATTGTAAAGTCGATTTAAAATTCATTATTTTAATTTTCCTTCCATTACTCTGAGCAGGCAAAACACAGTCAGTTTGTAGAATATTTTATTAAGCTTTTTTTCTTTTTTATCAAAATTGTGTACTTTGCTGAATGTAAGGTACTTTTTTGTACATTCAAATGAAAACAAATAATCATATTTGTAGTATTTTTACGGTTTTCTATTGAACATTTATCTAAAGATCCAAGTTTGAAAAAATCATGTAGAAACTTCGTGTTTACGGATCTTTTTAAATTATTTTGACTTGTGTTCATTGTTGAAGGCCGTAAAATGTCCAATATCGTGTATGTCTACTGTTTTGAAAATAGAAAAGAAATGAATCTAACAGAATGTGAATATTAAAAATTTTATTGTATTCAATGTTGGTTTTTGTTTAATTATTTCGCATATATCCATAGAACTAATTTTATATACAGTGCTAAGTGTTGGTGTTGAAGACAATTTTGATAGTATTGCAATTTTTCATGATCTTGTTTTGTTTTGAAAGAAATCTTAAATAAATCATTTAATATGTAACAGAAGGATAAATACACAGCTCAGTTACAATACCTTTTTCTGTTATTATTTAGAAAGATCTTTAAATACGTTTTGTTGATGCATACTCAAAAGTTGACTCAGAATTTGAGCTATCATTTGGCATTTACGATTTGTACTGTCTATTATTTCGAGAAAAAAAACGATATTTTTTATAAAATCTCATAGTATACACTTGATGCTGCGATACTTTAAGTGAAGAATGAAAGCCTTTTTGAAAATAGCCATGGTGTGACAATAGTTCTAGCGAATTGTCCCTACCTCTTTTTATTACTCCTACTTGATTAAATCGCCGATTGAAACTATATATTTGGAAACAAATATTATAGTCGATCATTATGTCCAGAATATTTGTAATTGATTAAACAGGTCAAAGATAATGTATTTATTCAATTTAAATCATTCTTTTGACTTTTCATTAATTTCGTAAAATTTAAATATAACTTTCATGACTTTGTTGAGAATAAGAAATGCGAATCTATAATGATAATAATAGAGTTATCCTTCTTTCTATCATTTAACTTTTAATTCAACTTTGGTATCCAATAATAATCTTGATTCTCTGTTTTAAGAAGGAGAAAAGACAAAAAGAAGTCTATCAAAAAAAAAAAGGAAAAAGGCAGACAACATCATGGCCAAAAGAAATACACGAACGGATAAACAACAGTCAACACAACACCATACAGAAAACCAAAATTAGAACAAAACAAACTGCATCAAAAACCTATGCATAATTCTAGTGGAAGCGTCAGTACTAACTTTCAGATTCCACTGACGACACCTGCCGTACTGATCACGTAAAAATCCAGTGGTTTATAGTCAGTGCCAAGGCTTCATAATACAACAGATTGCTAAATTGTCTTGCCAAACTCTAATGAATTAACCAATTGAAAATACCAGTAAACAATCAGACGTTGTGAAATGGCTATCTCTGAAACATTACAAAATGTGAAAGTTTGAACTAAAACCAAAGTTAAAGCAAAACTAACCGTATCAAAAACCGATGATTGATTCTGGTGGAAAGGTAAGTACTACTACTACTGTACATGTTCAGTTCCCACTGATGACACCTTCCGTACTGATCATGTTAAAATCTAATGGTTTTTAGTTTGCGACAAGGCTTCATAATACAACAGATTGCTAAATTGTCTTGCCAAAAACAAAATCCTAGCAAACAATCAGAAGTTGCGTAATCGTTAAACCCTAATGTGAAAGTATCGTATGAAACGTTTCCAAGGCGGATGGAAAACAAAAAATAGATAAACGTAAAATAAGCGTTTAAAGGCTTCATAACCATTACTTCCTAAATAGGAAGGCCAATATCATCTCGTTTAAGTTTCAAACACTCAGATTAACTACTACAAATGTGTTACATTGTTATGTGCGTTTGTCGTCATGTGCGTGTACAATTTTCTAGACATTTAAAGAAATAACTTCGCTAACATAAATAAGGTTTACTTTCTAAACAAAAACAAAAGGAAATATATAGATAGTAAATATGTAATGTTTGAAATTAGTTTCTCATCAAGTTTTACACTTAAAAATTGTTTTGTAAGTATTATATTTTTTTTAAATTGTTATTATTTTTCTATGACGTTGTTAAGCTTTGTCGTGACCGAAGTGTCATAATATACAATAATTAATCCATCACAAAGGACAAGATTCTAGGGAACGGCTTTGCATCAATCATTTACCAGTTATTGGAATCTGAAAAATCCGGAATTGCTTTAATTACTACACGGTACTTTAATCTTGTCCTGAATCCAGGTTATCAATTCCCTCTGTTTTTATATTTTTTCGCAATCTTCATGACAATGATTTATTTGCAAATTATATTTGCTGTAATGAAGTAGATTTTCATCAACCAGCAAACAACTTAAACAAGGATATATTTCACAAGATAATTTTATTATGTGTAAAAACAATCCAATGATTTAGCAATTATAGGTAACTCCAAGTGGTTTGTCGGATCAGAAAAAAGCCTCGAAGACATAACACAG
>CM029607.1:40701688-40751026 GCA_017311375.1 Mytilus coruscus | reverse complement strand
CCCTATCCATGATTTTTAGCTGCTATGATTGCACTTTTTCATTGTCTCGAAACGGGTTATATAACTAGAAAAAAAACCCACATCTTTAGTAGGCTTTTAAGGGCAGACTGTTGAAAATACAAATACTAATCATTAAGTGCATGAAAAACAACATTTCTTAATATGAAACTGTTAATAATGTAGAATTACTACTCCAAATTATATATAATTCAACTGAAAATGTTCGTTTGGAATGGACCAAGCAAATTAGTGACAACAGTACTCGATTTTCTAAATAATTTGCTACGATGGACTTCATTCTTTTTATTTCCACTAACATAAAACTTTGGATTATTAATATTACTATTTGACATGCGTAGTTTGGTGCATCAACATGTGTAGATCAGGCAGTGGGATTTATCTTTGGAATTGTCGTCATAAGGCCTTTATAGTTTCTGGTACTCTATAGGTTAACTCATTTGTGAATAATTTATAGTGACCAGGTACCAGTAGTTGTGTAAACCATTGTCCTTTGGTCTTTTGTGGATCTCATCGGCAATCGTCACCATAAAAAAAATTTGCAATATTGCATCAAACTGTTTTCAACCTAATATTCAGACATTGTCAGAGTTGGATGTATTTTGTTCTTTTCAAATTCTGGACAGGCCTTTTAGTGTTCAAAGACAAAAATAAACAAAAATGAATAACCCGTCATATGAATGTTTATATAAAACACTATAAAAAAATCATAAATTGAAAATATAGTCATGACACTGTTTGAATGCAAGTTTACTCAAAAAAAGTGGCCCTGTCATTATTTAACATCATTAAACGGAAATTTTTGTACCAACAACTTATAGTTTTTTAAGAAAAATCTATGGATTACACATTGGAAATTTATTGACTTAAAGACAAATTCAGGAACGTTTTTCATCGATCTTTTTTTGTGTTTTTAATACAAATGTTCACCAATTTGAAGGAATTTATTCAGTATTGTTTCAGAAAATAAAGGAGATAAATACATTATTCTTTCGATTTTCAGTTAAAGTTCAACGAGCTAAAGATTGTATGCAAAATTTAAAGAAAATCTGTGACATAACCCTTTTACTGTACTTGACCTTAAGCTATAATTAGACTTCAATAAATCAAAGCTGTGCATTATGGCTCATTTATTGAAGTAAAAAGCCAGAGAAAGAAGACCAAAGCTGTCCATAAATACGAACATTTCCGTCATTAACGCCTGGATTGTTAACAACTCTAACCCAAACATCATCTCCTGCATTCATCTGGACCACTATCGCCTGCATGCCAACACCCCAAGTGTCCCCATTTCCGGAATACAGTCTGACAAGAGTATTTCCATTTTTAACAATTTCGGTTTCCATGTCTTCCCCAAAATGACTCATTATGATGACGTCAAAATGATAAACACCAGCAATTGGCGCTTTAAAAATACTGGTGTTTGGGTCAAGGCCACCTCCAACATTAGTTATGACGTGTTCAAACAAAACGGTTTGTCCAGTACCTAAGTTTTCTTTGTGACTGTCCATAGTAGAAGAAAATGCAACAACCTGAGGTAAACTGCCATCAACTGAAATAAAGTCATAAAAAGAAATTATTTCTGATTTGTGGGAAATTTTCTCTAGTATGCAAATGGCGTGATCGGCCAAACCCAAGTCTTAACTTAGTATAATTTCATATTATCTTCATGTTTAATTCGCAAAATCTCAATAAATTCGGATATACAAATAAACTTTTAATATTCGTTTAAAAATGCTTGGTTTTCTTAAATAAATTTCGTTTATTCTAATGCTTCATGTTAAATTTACTTTTTTTAATGTTATTAAGTATGCTGAAAGAGTACAACAACCCTTTTCTGATAAGGTCTCGACCGGCTTCCATAGAATCGAAACTATTTATCACTATGATAGAAAAGTCGTTTAAACTGTATCAGAACTGTTGAAAATTGCTGATTATATTGGATTTCTTATGTGAGTACAAAAGTAAAATGTTTATTATAACAACGCTTTTATAATATAAAGTAAATGGTGACCTAACAAGTTATTCTTATGTAGATGTAGACCTTATAACCCTATCAATTTTGTTTGATAATTTTTACAAAAAATATATATTATTACACGAAATATATTACCAGAACATACCCAATATTCGCTTAATATCCTTTGAAATATCAGTATTGTCAGGCAAATTGAATCTTTGGTATACCGATTCCTTTTTATATCCATTTTCACTTCTATTTTTCACATTGATATGTATTCTACTAGAATGGGAATGGCTCACTGAATCGTCTTTATCAAAATTTGGGATTTCAGCACTATTTTTAGACATTTCCTTTGTTGACAGAAGTTCGCGTTCTAATACTTTTACTCGATTATTGGTATCTTTTGCATTCTGCTTGGTTAATTCAAGATCACGATTAGTAAATGCAAGTTCATTTTCTAGTATGTTAATCCTTGATTTATGTTGCTCCATTTCGTCAGACATGACTTTCAACTGCGATTTGAACAATTGATTGTCCTTCAATATTTTCGCAACAGTCTCGGACATGTCAAGAGGTGAATTTGACAATCCAGCGTTTACGTTAAAACAAGAAACAGTCACCCGACAAACTGAGACGACTAAAACCAAGAAGAATTTAGTAAACCACATTTTGTAATGGTTTATAGTCTAAACAACGACAAAGATAGTTATGTTCAGAAATTCTTTATCTCTGTGGTGTGTAGTAAGTATTTGCCTATCCTTATGAAATAGTGACCTCGACAATAAATTGTTAGTATACAGTGCCGGCGACCTTGAACAATACAGAAAGTGAAATGATTGTTTTATTTTCAAAAATACTCCTGCACCGATTAATTAATAAAAAAATCGCTTATTGTTATTATATCTGAAATTATATCTTATATATTGTGATGCAATAAGTTTGTGATTTCTCTTGTAAAAATCTTAATGTTTAAACTTATTTTTGAAAGGCTTAAAAGTGAATGGTGCTCATAAGTACGTGAGGGTACAAACCTTGTTTAGCTAACAAATGGTATATGGAACATCGGTATGCTTTTTCGTTTTTTTTTTTTTTATTATTATTAATTTTCTCGCTTCACATATTTTGCCTTTCTATTATATTTTGCTGCTGTGATTGCGTCAATTTTATTGTCTAAAAATGGGTTCTATAATAAAAAAGAAAACTCATCTTTAGCAGGTTTCAGGCCAGAAGGTTGGAAAGCCAAAAACTAATCATAAGGTGCATGACAAGCAACATGTCTTATTACATAACAATTAATAGAATAGAATCTTAACTATAAATTATATATAATTCAGTTGAAAGTTTTCGGTTGGAAGGGATCTCAGCGGTCCTCATTCAAAATCTTCATTTTTTTAAAACTGGTTGGTATGAGGACTCTGTAACAACTTGGCATATACTATGTAACCCAATCTTTATAATTTAAGTATAAAGAGTTCTGAAGTCCTCGTTCTACTGCTTAATACTTAAAATTAAAGTTAATACTTTACATATTAGGAAAATTAACCATTTTTAAACTGTAAAACTTACACACCTGTATAGTATAACTAAAAACATGTGCGTAAAACTTATACACATGTGCAGTAAAACTTATAAACATGATCATTTGACAGAATGCATTGGTATGAAGCGCGGATATCAGCAGATCGAGATCGAAGAAATTTATAAGGAAAAACCCGTCGTTACTGTTGATCCACTCGGATTTTATGAATTTAACCGGATACCATTTGATCTTTCGAAAAGTCCATCTACATACCCACGTACGTAAAATTGATGATAGTATAGGCGATCTGAACATGTCCATCTGCCTAATTTACTTTAAAAATTGGAAACAACACGTTTAATAATTCCATGCGTCCGAAGCGCTTTTCTGGATTTACCTTCATCAGGAACGCTCAATGCCAAAGATTTGAAATCCGAGGGATGTATAAGTACCGAAACAGTTGAAGAGCTATATGACAAAAATACCTAAAACAAATAGCCAAATTCATCTAAGGTCAACTTTGCCTGAGGGAGTTGAAACCTTAGTTTCTTTATAATTTCAACATTTATAAACGGACAAATTTAGAAAAGTTTGTTATAAATCATGTCAGTACCGAAGTACTGACTACTGAGCTGACGATACCCTCGGGGACTGATAGTCCACCAGCAGAGGTATCGACCCAGTGATGTAAAAAATTGGAAATAACACGTTTAATAATTCCATGCGTCCGAAGCGCTTTTCTGGATTTACCTTCATCAGGAACGCTCAATGCTAAAGACTTGAAATCCGAGGGATGTATAAGTACCGAAACAGTTGAAGAGCTATATGACAAAAATACCTAAAACAAATAGCCAAATTCATCTAAGGTCAACTTTGCCTGAAGGAGTTGAAACCCTAGTTTCTTTATAATTTCAACATTTATAAACGGACAAATTTAGAAAAGTTTGTTATAAATCATGTCAGTACCGAAGTACTGACTACTGAGCTGACGATACCCTCGGGGACTGATAGTCCACCAGCAGAGGTATCGACCCAGTGATGTAAAAAATTGGAAACAACACGTTTAATAATTCCATGCGTCCGAAGCGCTTTTCTGGATTTACCTTCATCAGGAACGCTCAATGCCAAAGATTTGAAATCCGAGGGATGTATAAGTACCGAATCAGTTGAAGAGCTATATGACAAAAATACCTAAAACAAATAGCCAAATTCATCTAAGGTCAACTTTGCCTGAAGGAGTTGAAACCTTAGTTTCTTTATAATTTCAACATTTATAAACGGACAAATTTAGAAAAGTTTGTTATAAATCATGTCAGTACCGAAGTACTGACTACTGAGCTGACGATACCCTCGGGGACTGATAGTCCACCAGCAGAGGTATCGACCCAGTGATGTAAAAAATTGGAAACAACACGTTTAATAATTCCATGCGTCCGAAGCGCTTTTCTGGATTTACCTTCATCAGGAACGCTCAAAGCCAAAGATTTGAAATCCGAGGGATGTATAAGTACCGAATCAGTTGAAGAGCTATATGACAAAAATACCTAAAACAAATAGCCAAATTCATCTAAGGTCTTAAGAGAGGCGAAAGATACCAAAGGGACAATCAAACTGATAAGTCGAAAATTAACTGACAATGCCATGACTAAAATGAAAAAGAACAACAGACAAACAATACTACACAAAACACAACATAGAAAACTAAAGCCTAAGCAACACAAACCCCACCAAAAACTGGGGGTAATCTCAGGTGCTCCGGAAGGGTAAGCAGATCCTGCTCCACATGTGGCACCCGTCGTGTTGCTCATGTAAGAACAAACCCGGTAATAAGTCTAATTCGGTAGGTCACATTCGGGAAAAGGGGACTGGATTGTTGTTACGACATGAAGAACATATCCGCTATCATCTGTGAAACGGATATTCCGTAACGGTCAACCAACTCGTGATGTCGTCCGTAAAATTTACGAAGGGATGATTTCAACTTCACCACTTGGAACTCTTGGTTTAAAAGCTTCCTTGTGAGCAGCAACCCTCTATCAAGGAAATCATGATAGGAAATACAAACCCTGGAGTATCGTATGGGAATTTGTGGTTCTACACCTTTATAAGAACCAAAGATAAGTTATAATGTTCCAATGTTCTCTCAAATGAAAATACAATTCAAATCTTCTACGTTGTTTGAATCGTTTGCTTTAATGTCAGTGACATACTTAATCTGTTTTTGCAAAGCTAGGGAATTGAGTATATATGCTGTAAATGCTTTTAAACATGTCACGATGAATAGTGAATGCCGTGTGCCACTGGCAGTTGCCGAGAATTCAGGAGGCCTCGTGGTGCCGAAGCTGGTTCAAACTTTAAAACTTCAAGACTTTAAAAAATAGTTTTGGAATTCGCCGCTAAGCACTTGGCACAAAGAAATAAGACTGATCTGATCGACTTGGGGTCATACTTAGGTGTATGTATAGGAGGGCATATCTTCCTGCCGAATGTTACCTTGTGTGATGTAGCACAACAATAAATGAGCTTTCCAATTTGACAGCAAAAGTTTTCTGTATTGTGAAGGTAATCACTGTTGAACCTAATAAGAGGGCAGGTATTGTGCAATGGAATTCCACATGTTGTTTTTATGTGTTGTTTAGATCAATGTGTAATTCTTTGTTGGCTGTTTAAGTCTATTGATTTTTGTATCAATTGACCATGATTTTGTCTGTCTTTCTTCTTCAAAAACTTTCGACTAAACTCATCTGCAAATATGATCCGATTTTTACTTTCTTAAATTAAAAGCTATCTAACAAGTTCATGATGCATTTTCAGTGATACTCGATTTTTTTATATTGGGACTCCATAATTCAAATACACTAACCGTTAAAAGGCAATTAACCAACAGCAAAATAAAACGACTTGAAAATGTGAGTGAAATCGTACAATTTTACAAAAAAACTTAAAGCAAGATTCCAGAATCTCAGAATATGATTTTCATTCCAATTTATAGTACATAATATCTACTTTCTAATGAAACGAAGAAGTTTTAGTTGTTTAAGTGTGTTAATCTAAAACAAATAACATTCGAAAACGTGACAGTGCCACATTTGTATTTAATACAATAAACTACTCGTGTAAAGGTTCGGCATAATCAATGCAAAAGTTCAACAAACACATCTTGGTCTTTTTTTGTGAGAAAAATATTTCATCAACTATGAAAATCTCAATACTGATTGCAGGCTTCCAATATATAAAGTGACGCTGGTGTTCAGATAATACTCTCAATCAGTTACGACTTTCATTGAGTGTACATTCGAAAGATCGCAACAAATTCTCTCGACTTTTGGTCTTTTTAACCAAATGTTTCAACTCACTGATCTTCAAAGTAACAATATAATCAATAACGGATTTTTCATCTCTATCTTTTCTTGAAAGATCGACATGTTTTGCAAGAAAAACGCTCATAATAGCTACGATGATGTGTACACACCTTTCCTTTTTAGATTTCAAATTGTTAGTAAATTGATGATATTAATGAACAACTATATGAATTGGAGTCTGTCCAAGACTGTTACTCATATTCATGTCCCATCCTTTCGCTATCAGAATACGGATAACAGCTACGCGCAAGGATGCACAATATACATCATCGTTATCTCTAATTGTACACGCGTAATGCAATGGTGTATTGCCGAATTTGTCTGGTTTACTTTTATCTGCCCCTGAATGTTCAAAATGACTTATGATCCTTGAACGAATCCGGTGTGATCATAGTGGTGATAATATAAAAATAAATGTCGTCCCTGTGTATCTTTTTGGAATGGATCTGCTCCGTATTTTAACATTTCCCTCACAACCAAAAGACTGTTAAGTTTATAACGTACTAGCATGTACTGAAATGATGATTTCCCGTTTTGATTAACAGATATTTATTTTTCCTGTACAGAATCGCTAAATTCCATTGGTTCCGATCCCAGTGAAATGGCTGCTTCTTGTTTTTCTCTGTTTACGCCAGTGCCGTTTCTGAGCATTTCTATAACAACATGGGGTTGGACATGTAATCGCAAAGCAACATGCAAAGGTGTTTCACCATTTTGGTTGTACATATTGATATCAACTCCCCGTTCAACAAGCGCTGTTAAGGTTGTTGTTGATACTTGGAAACTATGTCCTTATTTTGAATATGACACAACTAAAAGATGTATGGCATTTCTCGTTACGTCTTTTTCATCAGGTGAAAAATACTTAGAAGAAATCTTATAGTTCTTGTTCGTAACCTGTTTACTTGCACAGCTAATATCAAAATTTGCCTTATTGTCCTGTAGCAGTTTGATACACTTAAAAACATAGTCGCCACCTGCTCTTGACGTAATACAGTGGTGGAAGAGATATAATCCATCCTTATCCTCAATATTAGGATTGGCATCAAATTTCAGATAGCGTTCAATAACTCTATACATATCGTTTCTATGGTAACGACATGCCAATAAAGCATTGACAATCAGTGGTCTACCTTCACTATCTTTTTCATTGATGTCGTTTGTATTATTAAGTAATAAGTTCAATACTGAAAGTCGTCTGTGTTTTTCTTGTATTTAAGAAATACAATTTATTAGAATTATATGTGTATCGTAATCCTGAAGGTTCATTTTGCCAACAAATTTGTTTTGCTTGCTGTTTCAATCTATATATTTTTTAGAAAGAAGTCTTAAAGAAAGTCTACCTTATACTAGAATTCAATTACGTTTTGACCATATTTAGTGAAACGATTGGATTGGTATCTTAATAGTCTTAATAATTGAATTTCCTTTGATAGGTTTTCGCTGAATATTTTCAAAAATAATTGTTTAATCTGCCTCTGTAATCAGCAGTTTATCAATTTTAAATTGTCTGAGCTTGCATATTAAAATGAACAATGTTAGGGCAATTCGCCATCATCGTTTGCCTTATAAGCCCAGGACCGTTGGAAGGTTTTCTAAAGAGGGGTCTGAAGGGGGTGGGTGTGGGAGGGGTTCTCCTCTCCCACAGTTTATATTTTTTTTGAAAATGAGTAAGCCAATTTCAGGGTTATATGCGTTTTCAGAACGTCAAATACATGAATATCCATACTCTTCCAACACGCTTCTAAACGGTTACTTGGCTGATATTTACTTGGGGAAAACGTATAAACCATAGATCGCACTGAAGTACTATTTATTTCAACATATTATTGGCTTAAATCAATATAACAGTGGTAACATTTAAAGTCAACTTTACAATTTCATTCATATCATGACGACAGAGACCATGCACACATCACCTGTTCCGCAATTATTCCGGATAAAATATAGCAATACATTCTTATATACACATAGACCTACTTGTATTCAATCAGGCTCTATATGGAGATTTTAAAGACGACATGGCTTCATATGTCTTTCCAGTTTACTTTTATTATAAACACATCATGTGTTCATAATAAAAGTAAACTGAAAAGACAAATTTTATGAATGAACTACGTGTATCTTAGTATAATATAATGGATTATAAGAAACAAGCAGTTACATTAGCATCTATTAAAACTCCTTGAAAAACATAGTTGATTCTCTCTCTGAAAAAATCAATTTTAGATTTTGTCCTTGGACAGATACATGATTAGCTTGGCTAGGGGACGATACGGATCCTACAAATCTCAGTTTAACCCCATCACATTTATATGCGCCTGTCCCAAGTCGGGAATGTTTTGGTCATTGGTGTGTCATTTAATTTTTCTACGTTTTAGAAGAGGAATATCAACGATATACAAGAATCGTATTTGATAAGATTTTGGGGCATTATGCTGTGCTCTTGGGTTTAATTGTTCTTGTTTTGTTTGGGGCCATGCAGAGCTGTCTGTCTGTAAGTGGGAAGTTCCTGCTCTATTGAAGAAGTTCATGTTGCCAGTTCTAGATTACTTTTTGTGTTACATTTAGTGAATAGGGGAATGTCTTCGTGCCATTAACCCATATCTGTTCTTTTTCATATTAGCTTGGGACATTGAGACCTAAATGACATAGAATCACCTGCAGTATAACTAACTTACTACATATTAAACAAATCACTTCTGAAAAATAATGTTTTCCAATTCCATATTTCCTGGATGAAGTTTACAAAATGAGTCGATGATCTTTTCATATGAATGATAAAAACCATAATGAATATGTATAAGTGCAAGAGCACTTAAACGTTCACCGGTCATCGAGGCTCTATTAAAATGATGGAGCCGTCGAAGGGAGCTGGCAGATCTTTCACACTCGACAATTGTAACGGATGAAGTACACGCCAATTCAAGCAATGTATATATATTCGGATACAATAATTCATCACAGTTCTTGATTGCTTGATTGCTTTCGAACATGAATATGAAAAAATATTATCTGAACCACTTTGAAGAATGCCATCCTTGTAAAACGATGCTAGTCCGTCGAAAGGGGACGTTAAATGGCTGGTCGTGTTAGGGGAGAGCAATACCACTAATATGCCGCTACAATGCCATATCTCGCCTCCGGACCGGCAACAATCGGTTAAAGAGCTGTACAGAGCTCAAAGTTTACTTACTTACTTACTTACTTACTTACTTACTTACTTACTTACTTACACTTACTTACTCACTTACTTACTTACTTACTTACTTACTTACTTACTTACTTACTTACTTACTTACTTACTTACTTACCAGAGCTGGCTGCATGCAGGAAAGTGGGTTATTACTTCTCTGTTGAAGTTCATGTGGTTAGCACTCGATTTCTTTTTGTATTGCATGTAGTGAGTAAGTTGGTGATGTCTTCGTGTCATTGACCCATGTCCGTTCTTTTTCATACGTTATGATAACATTACTAATTGTAAGTTCCGATCAAAACCAGCTGACAGTGCGAGAAAAAGTTGAACATTTCCAAATAAAAAAACAACAAACAATTCCAAGTAGCCAGAAAAATGTAATATGCCGATTCTATAAATAATAACAAAGATGATCTCTCAAACTGTATCATAGGTGTCCTATTCTGTGGCAGCATGATCACAGTAACCCGTGGAAGTGCTCATCCGTGCCTGAAAATTATTATAATATTTTTTTTTAAAGAGGGGTGCGATCGCACCCGACGCACCCCTCCCCCTTTCCGACGGCCATGCATGAAGCCACTGCTGCAGCATTCAACAAGATACTGATAAGTGAATGTCGTGCACAGCATGTAAAACAAAGAAGTTTCTAAATATCTACGCAATAGCAAGCTATATGCAATACTATGTACACATAATAGCTTTATATTAAAAACGAATTTACCATCATATTTTTAAATGGTATTTATAAGCAAGTATTCTTCAATTCAAAATAGTATACCAAAATCACCTTTTTTGCATTTGTTGTCAGTTTAATGTTTATGTGTTAGACTTATACTTCTTGTTTCTATATATTTCTAAAATGGAGACAAAACAGATCCTGAGGAAAACAATATTCGTCATATGCTTTACTGACATGTAACTTCAATATTCTGCGGGTCATATGTATAACCATATAATAAAAAAAACAAAGGATATGGGGGAATCCATCCATGACACAAAATCAGTACATGCAAAGCCAAAAACACACAAAAGGCAAAGAAACAGCGCTTTTATTGCTGTTCTTCATCTCAGAGTCACAGTTAGGCCTACGTTAGTTACAGAGCAAAAAAAACTCTCACCTCACTGCAAGTTTAAGACGACCGTTAGTCTATGCAAAAATAAATCGAATAGACTTTGTAAGTTGTAACACCACAAAATCGGGCCCGGTCAAATAAGAACATACTGGAAAGTAGTACATATTTAAAACAAAATAGTTCCTACGTATAGGTGTAAATATCAAACTATGTAGAATATAATATATATATATATATATATATATAAGTACGTCTGAACCAGTGACAACTCTACAACAGATTGATCCATCGGATCACCAGCAGTGATGGTGATACATGGCTGTGTACATTCTGTATATACAACTCGTCTAAACATCAGCCCAACAATGTTAGATCTGTAAATTTGCTTTCGCAAATTTTTTGTTCTTCCCTCGCCGGGATTCGAACTCATGCTACTGAAATATCGTGACACCAAATCGCCTGCACTGTATCCGACACACTAGACCACTCGACCACCTAGGCTTCACTAAAATAAAGCTTTCGGTGGCCGGGTGTTACCTTTCCTCGTCAGTTTTTTTTTTTTGTATATACAGAATGTACACAGCCATGTATCACCATCACTGCTGGTGATCCGATGGATCAATCTGTTGTAGAGTTGTCACTGGTTCAGACGTACTAATAATTATAATTATTTCTGTGACTGTATCTTGCATTAATTTGTAGGATCCTTTACAATAGATATTTCAGCTGATCTGTAACAATTCCATCTTCATGCCTTATATATCATGTACTGTATTACGACGCTAGATTAAAAAAAACTGACGAGGAAAGGTAACACCCGGCCACCGAAAGCTTTATTTTAGTGAAGCCTAGGTGGTCGAGTGGTCTAGCGTGTCGGATACAGTGCAGGCGATTTGGTGTCACGATATCTCAGTAGCATGAGTTCGAATCCCGGCGAGGGAAGAACAAAAAATTTGCGAAAGCAAATTTACAGATCTAACATTGTTGGGCTGATATTTAGACGAGTTGTATATACAGAATGTACACAGCCATGTATCACCATCACTGCTGGTGATCCGATGGATCAATCTGTTGTAGAGTTGTCACTGGTTCAGACGTACTTATAAATATAATTATTTCTGTGACTGTATCTTGCATTAATTTGTAGGATCCTTACAATAGATATTTCAGCTGATCCGTAACAATTCCATCTTCATGCCTTATATAACATGTACTGTATTACGACGCTAGATTAAAAAACTGACGAGGAAAGGTAACACCCGGCCAACGAAAGCTTTATTCTAGTGTAGCCTAGGTGGTCGAGTGGTCTAGCGTGTCGGATACAGTGCAGGCGATTTGGTGTCACGATATCTCAGTAGCATGAGTTCGAATCCCGGCGAGGAAGAACAAAAATTTGCGAAAGCAAATTTACAGATCTAACATTGTTGGGCTGATGTTTAGACGAGTTGTATATACAGAATGTACACAGCCATGTATCACCATCACTGCTGGTGATCCGATGGATCAATCTGTTGTAGAGTTGTCACTGGTTCAGACGTACTTATAAATATAATTATTTCTGTGACTGTATCTTGCATTAATTTGTAGGATCCTTACAATAGATATTTCAGCTGATCCGTAACAATTCCATCTTCATGCCTTATATAACATGTACTGTATTACGACGCTAGATTAAAAAACTGACGAGGAAAGGTAACACCCGGCCACCGAAAGCTTTATTCTAGTGTAGCCTAGGTGGTCGAGTGGTCTAGCGTGTCGGATACAGTGCAGGCGATTAGGTGTCACGATATCTCAGTAGCATGAGTTCGAATCGAGGAAGAACAAAAATTTGCGAAAGCAAATTTACAGATCTAACATTGTTGGGCTGATGTTCAGACGAGTTATATATATAAGCAATTAAAGTACCAAAAGAAATGTGAAGGACTGGTGATCCTTGTAGAACACATATTGACTGATAATTTTGAATAATACTAAAAAAAATTGAATGAATTTTACAATTGAGGGCATATATTGCCTGTTTCACAGATATGAAGTAACTGGTTTGTTGTATCCAAAGTTCCGGTAACCAGCACGTCTGATGTATAAATAACGGTATATTGAACCCGCCCCCGTAAAATGTTTGGAAGTGGAAAATTTAACGTGGATAGAAATGAGGGTAAAGAATATGTGGCGTGGATCTTATTAAAATTTCAGTACACCAATTGGCCTTATATTGAGAGAATGATGTGACACACATAAGGGAATTTATCTCAAAAATAAATACACCATAACTTTAAAAATACAGAAGAGCATACATATCGAGCACGGGGAAAGTTATGTCTATTATAATGGCCTCTGTAAGTTATCATGCTAGCCAATATTAACAATGTGTCTGTTGTCTGTACATTTTGGTATATTTAGAATGGTAGTATGTATCTGTTTTTCATTTACTATTCTTTGTTTTTATTACTTTTAGAAATCCATGAAATGTATCATTTCTTTTTCTAGTTTCGAATTCAGCGGTCTAACCTACCGATGATTTATAAGTTAAACGACATAATTCTGATCTCAGATTCTAAATAACATCACAGATATATAATTGTGTTAAAGGATGTTGAAAGAAGAAAAGCAGAGGCCACAACAAAAAAGGCTACATTGATTTTAAGATTACTTAAGTTCTAAACTATGTACAAAAGGGATAACTTCTAGATTTTATCATCATACATTGTTTACAGACCACCTTTTCTATATCGGGGATCGATAATATTTTTAATAATTCAACATGTCCGACTTAAAACACCTTTAAAAAATGTTGTTTAAATCAGATTGAAATTTTGATTAAATCATGTAGAAATTAAGTGAACTGAATAATACTGAAGTTTCTGTACAATTACTAGTTTTTAAGTGTTGACATATGGCTAAAATATATTTATAGGTATAATATATATCTATTTGATTGTACATCGATTTTACTAATATTGTACCCGACACTAACACAGATTACAATTTCTGGTCTATACATGCATGAATTGGTGATGACTACAGGGCTTCCATATAACATTATCACCGTACAAATTATTCTATCGAGGAATATATTCGTACAGGTGACAATACTATTTTATCCACCTAACACTGAATAAAAGACTTATTTCTATTATTATTAAATGTCTTTCTACAAATTTGTTTGCAAATTAAAATTTTCAACAAGATAGAAAATTTCGCTGATATTGCGAATTGATAACACACATTAAAATACTAACTGTAAATTGCTCTGTCGATGTTTATATATAGTTTATCTATTGAATCAACTGCAGTTTTGCAACTCTACGGTATTGCATGCTTTTTTATTTACCGTTTCTTAAAATCCTCAGTGGCAATCAATTAGGAAACGATCATTGGCATGAATAAAATCAAAGTTTTTTGGAAAGAGTAGCTTAAAACCGTCAAAGGCCAACTTCCTTAAGGAGGATAGGGCCTAAGTTAGCTGGTGTTTTTACTAGACACCACATATTTAAGTTTTTTTGTTTGAATTGTTACTAACGTTTTTGGATTATTTTTTTTATATTGCAAGCCAGATTGTTCTCCTGGCATTCCACAAGATCGTGTCTATCTGTAGTGTCTATAACGTTGCTGAATGATGACATCTCCAGTTAAGCACAGCAACCAATATTACAGTGTAGGACGGCACGATTTCATAAAAAATGTATAACAAAAATACCGAACTCCAAGGTTAATTCAAAAGAGAGTGAGAACTTCATACAACATGACAAATTCAAAGGCTCTATCAACCAACCTAAAGACTGGATAACAACTGTCACATTCCTGACTTGGTGGATGCATTTTCCGAAGAAACTAGTGGGATATTCCTGGTTTTATAGCTAGCTTAAAGAGAGGCAAAAAATTCCAATGGTAAACTCATTAGTTGAAAACAAACTGACAATGCCATGACAAATCAAAGAGCTTGGGAGGTCTGAGGAAAAGACGGCCATTGTTTCTATTTCTTGGGGTATCAATATTTAGAGAGAGACAATGCGAGAATAGTTAAGCTTGCCACTGTGAAATATTTTGAATTTCAATATGGTGGAAGAGGTCAGATTATTAAAAGTCTTTGTGAAGGCAACTTTATTTATAATAACAAATAACCAACTTAATAAAATGCAACTGAAATGACATCAAGAGTGCACATGCTGAAATGTCTCACCTGCTTTACTTGATTAAATTAAATTTCATACCATATACCAAATAAAGATGGTCAATTGCATATACTCAGATACTGTAAGCCAAAGGGCCAGAGAAACATGCCTGATTGCCAAAATTGAACATTGACTAAATTAATGAACCATGAAAATGAGGTCAAGGTCTGATGAACCTTACCAGACAGACATGTACATATTCGCCTTACAATCATTCCTTATGACAAATATAGTTGACCAATGGCTTACAGTATTTGATAAATGGACAAAACCATGAAAACTTGCCAGACAGACATGTCTACCTAACAATCATTCCATGATATATATCAAATATAGTGGCTCTATGGCTTATAGTATCATAGATAGAGCCCAAACAGGAAAACTTAAAACATTGTCCAATGAATCCAAAAAAAGGTGAAGGTCAGATAAAACCAGTCAGACGGAAATATACACCTTACCTTCATTCCATACACCAATTACAGCTAATCTTTTGCTTATAGTATCTGAGAATTAACAAATGGTCCATGAAAATGAGGTCAAGTTCAGATGAAACCTGCCAGTCGAACATGTACAATGTACACCTTTCAGTCATTCCACACACCAAATATAGTTGACCTATTGCTTATAGTATCTGAGATACGGACTTGACCACGAAAACTTAATATTGATCACTGATCCATGCAATGAGATTGATGTCAGGTGAACCATGTCTGACGGATATATCTAGACCTTGCAAGCATCCAATCTCCAAATATAGTCACCCTATAACTCATAATAAGTAGTATTTCACACCGACAAAACAACTAAAACAAGCATTTTGAGAGTATTGCATGGCAATACATAGTCCCCTACCAGTTAAAAATTCATTGCACTAGAACAGTTAACTTGATCTATACCTTGTCATGGTGTTAACATGGTTAAACTATATAATGAATATCAAATCAAAATCTTCAAGCATGACTAAAAACAGTGTGGAAAACTGATTATTATCGTAAATTTAAGACCGAGGACCATAACGCTGCAAAAAATCATCCGAACCGAACAAAATTCAAACTGATCTGTAACTTGTCACTGTAAAACTATATACCAAATACCAAATCAATATCTTCAAGTATAATGAAAAAAAAGTTGGAAAACTAATTACTTGCCTGAATTTTGTAATTCCAAGGAACATAACTCTGCACAAAATCATCAGATCGGTACAAAATCTGAGCTTGACTTGATCTGTAACTTGTCATAGTAAACTATATACCAAATATCAAGCATGACGAAAAAAAGTGCGGAAAACTAGTTACTTGCGTGATTTTTAATCCAAATACCATAACTCTGTAAAAAATCATCAGACCGGAACAAAAATCAAATTTGATTTGTAACTGGTCATGATAAAACTATACACCAAATATCAAATCTATATCTACACGCACGAAGGACAAAAAAGTGGAAAACTGATTTGCCGGACTGAAGGATGGACAGACAGACGGATGGAGTGCAAACCTGAACTTCGTTGATAGGGGACTAAAAATATTCAAGCAGTTGCTTAACCACGAAAATGGCAATAGACATATGACATACAGGAAACTTCGTAATATTAGAATATAAGGCATTTGCATACAAAGTATGAAGCATCCAGGTCTACTACATGTACCTTCTGAAATATAAAGCTTTATAAACAAATAGTTTATGCCGTCGCTGCAGCTGGATTGTAGTCCCTATGTCCATGATGTCTTGCATTCTGCAACTTTCGACACATCATGACATGTCAGACAAGAAGATCAAGGTTTAATGAATATTGATTAATATACTTATGATCTAAGAGACTGATCATTTTATTTCATTGGGGGGACCTGGAAGGAAAAATTGGAATTTTCTTATTTTTTCAAGTCCCACCTTGAAGGAAATTAACTTCAGGACCCCTTCCAAAAGCCTTGGATATTTCAACACCACACCAGGCTCCCTACAAATTTCTCAATACTTTAATATTGCCTGTTTCTGTATTGACCCCGTTATTGATTTAAGGTTATATACTTATATTAGCTTATTGGCCCCGAGACTCGAAGGGTTGAGGGCCAAAACATGTGATCACGAATCTATAAAAAGGGCCAGTTCATTAGACTTTAATAATATGATACACATTATTCGATTAAAAAAAAACCAAGAAACTTACTGTTAAATACATTGTAGGTACAGGAAATCACATTTCAGTCATTTGAACTTGTCTCTTCCCAGTCACGACGAATTGTTTTGTCAATTATATTGCTGAGATTTCTGATTTCCAGTCCAGGCACTTAATCTATGCTAATGCAATTCTATTTATTTAGCAAACATAAAGTATTTGGGAAGAATATTAAGACATTATGTTTTTTTGTCGACGGAATGATAAAAATTTGAAGAATCTACTCTGAAAGTTTGTGGAATGTTTCCGCAAATCGTAACAAAAACGGATCATAATTAAATTTTCTTCTCATTAAAATTGAAAAATGTGTCTTCCAATCTCTTTTAGATACGTCTATTCCAGATTAAGATACTTCCAACATAAATTTGCTTTTCGGCTTTTTTCCTTTATCGGACTTACCGAAACAGAAACATAAATAGTGAAAGGGAGAGCTCGATATACGATAATTTCACGAGGAACAGACAGGAAATGTGTAACACAGTGTTTAAAGATAATCTGTTCATTTGTTTATCTCATTATCATCAAATCAGTATGACATTTTAAGGTGTTTCGAACTATAAAATACAAAATGGTTGACATGAGAGGATTGGAAAGTAGAACGTCTGGCCATCCCTATAGAGAATGGACGGCTTGCAGCCTTCTTTTCCCAAAAATGGTTGACATGAGAGGATTGGAAAGTAGAACGTCTGGCCATCCCTATAGAGAATGGACGGCTTGCAGCCTTCTTTTCCCAAAATGGTTGACATGAGAGGATTGGAAAGTAGAACGTCTGGCCATCCCTATAGAGAATGGACGGCTTGCAGCCTTCTTTTCCCAAAATGGTTGACATGAGAGGATTGGAAAGTAGAACGTCTGGCCATCCCTATAGAGAATGGACGGCTTGCAGCCTTCTTTTCCCAAAAATGGTTGACATGAGAGGATTGGAAAGTAGAACGTCTGGCCATCCCTATAGAGAATGGACGGCTTGCAGCCTTCTTTTCCCAAAAATGGTTGACATGAGAGGATTGGAAAGTAGAACGTCTGGCCATCCCTATAGAGAATGGACGGCTTGCAGCCTTCTTTTCCCAAAATGGTTGACATGAGAGGATTGGAAAGTAGAACGTCTGGCCATCCCTATAGAGAATGGACGGCTTGCAGCCTTCTTTTCCCAAAAATGGTTGACATGAGAGGATTGGAAAGTAGAACGTCTGGCCATCCCTATAGAGAATGGACGGCTTGCAGCCTTCTTTTCCCAAAAATGGTTGACATGAGAGGATTGGAAAGTAGAACGTCTGGCCATCCCTATAGAGAATGGACGGCTTGCAGCCTTCTTTTCCCAAAATGGTTGACATGAGAGGATTGGAAAGTAGAACGTCTGGCCATCCCTATAGAGAATGGACGGCTTGCAGCCTTCTTTTCCCAAAATGGTTGACATGAGAGGATTGGAAAGTAGAACGTCTGGCCATCCCTATAGAGAATGGACGGCTTGCAGCCTTCTTTTCCCAAAAATGGTTGACATGAGAGGATTGGAAAGTAGAACGTCTGGCCATCCCTATAGAGAATGGACGGCTTGCAGCCTTCTTTTCCCAAAATGGTTGACATGAGAGGATTGGAAAGTAGAACGTCTGGCCATCCCTATAGAGAATGGACGGCTTGCAGCCTTCTTTTCCCAAAATGGTTGACATGAGAGGATTGGAAAGTAGAACGTCTGGCCATCCCTATAGAGAATGGACGGCTTGCAGCCTTCTTTTCCCAAAATGGTTGACATGAGAGGATTGGAAAGTAGAACGTCTGGCCATCCCTATAGAGAATGGACGGCTTGCAGCCTTCTTTTCCCAAAAATGGTTGACATGAGAGGATTGGAAAGTAGAACGTCTGGCCATCCCTATAGAGAATGGACGGCTTGCAGCCTTCTTTTCCCAAAATGGTTGACATGAGAGGATTGGAAAGTAGAACGTCTGGCCATCCCTATAGAGAATGGACGGCTTGCAGCCTTCTTTTCCCAAAATGGTTGACATGAGAGGATTGGAAAGTAGAACGTCTGGCCATCCCTATAGAGAATGGACGGCTTGCAGCCTTCTTTTCCCAAAATGGTTGACATGAGAGGATTGGAAAGTAGAACGTCTGGCCATCCCTATAGAGAATGGACGGCTTGCAGCCTTCTTTTCCCAAAAATGGTTGACATGAGAGGATTGGAAAGTAGAACGTCTGGCCATCCCTATAGAGAATGGACGGCTTGCAGCCTTCTTTTCCCAAAATGGTTGACATGAGAGGATTGGAAAGTAGAACGTCTGGCCATCCCTATAGAGAATGGACGGCTTGCAGCCTTCTTTTCCCAAAATGGTTGACATGAGAGGATTGGAAAGTAGAACGTCTGGCCATCCCTATAGAGAATGGACGGCTTGCAGCCTTCTTTTCCCAAAATGGTTGACATGAGAGGATTGGAAAGTAGAACGTCTGGCCATCCCTATAGAGAATGGACGGCTTGCAGCCTTCTTTTCCCAAAATGGTTGACATGAGAGGATTGGAAAGTAGAACGTCTGGCCATCCCTATAGAGAATGGACGGCTTGCAGCCTTCTTTTCCCAAAAATGGTTGACATGAGAGGATTGGAAAGTAGAACGTCTGGCCATCCCTATAGAGAATGGACGGCTTGCAGCCTTCTTTTCCCAAAATGGTTGACATGAGAGGATTGGAAAGTAGAACGTCTGGCCATCCCTATAGAGAATGGACGGCTTGCAGCCTTCTTTTCCCAAAAATGGTTGACATGAGAGGCTTGGAAAGTAGAACGTCTGGCCATCCCTATAGAGAATGGACGGCTTGCAGCCTTCTTTTCCCAAAAATGGTTGACATGAGAGGATTGGAAAGTAGAACGTCTGGCCATCCCTATAGAGAATGGACGGCTTGCAGCCTTCTTTTTCCAAAAATGAAAAACGACGAAAAGACTAACAACAGTACACAAAACACAACATAGAAAAATAAAGACTCCTTCTTGTAAGAAGATTGTTCATAGTTCTGTTATAATGACATAATTGTACGAGCAACCAAACAGACATAAGAAAAGGTTAAGTATTTTTAGCTTCGTTTCATTTACTGAGAAAACTCCTTTATATGGTGTATTATTGTTTATTATATTTTTGTTTGTAGTTTTTTTATTTACCTGTTGTGACGTTATTTAATAGTTTCATGAACTGCTTTTCATTGTATATTTTGTTGTGTTTTTTTTTTTTGTTAGTTTTACTGATTGAGATTTAAAGGGGTGAGATAGAATTATTCAACCCGCAACACGTGCATGTACCTGTTTCAAGTCGGTAACCGGGTCAAATGGGTTTTGTATGACATATCATATGTGTTTTTTTTTTGTCATTTGGTGAATATCGTGTTGATGACTGATATCTGACAGTTTTTAGGATGCATAATTTTGCAGCCACGTCCGGTGAAAATGATGGCTTAAAATCCAATCCTTATGTATAGAGTGTCACGCTCTCTCTACCCTGAAGAACCCTTGTAGCAACTCTCCGAATTGTCCGTATGTGGCCTGTTGTAAGGAAAAATTACTGTCCCTATCTGACTTTCCCCAATTTTTCAGTGACAGTCCAAATTTGCCGCCCTTCATCCCGGTCGAGACCTTATGTGTTTTTTGTTCGTTTTTTATCGTTTTTTATCGTCCTTTATATGCATGAAATGTTTGCCGTGAACGTTAGGCGAACAACAATCAATAACTGTTTTTGAGATTATAAAGTCTTCCTCAAAAGAATAATAATAAAAAAAAAAGTCAAGTAGTGGGACACTGTTTCTTCCCATATGATTTTTGATTGTTTGTACAAAGTGTTCTTTACAAAGTATAAATTGTCCCTTTCAAAACAAGATATTTGTATCTACATTGGCCGATAATTCATCGTTATAGCGGAACGTAAAGTAAAAGAACTTAACTTATCGCTATTTAGATAATGTCCCGTCACTGAATAATTCAAGATTTGGTGACTATGTTGACTGCATCTATCTAAATATAAATTTTAACAATAGGATACCACAGATACAGAGTAGTCTGCTTTATATCTTGACTTAAACATACAATTTGACAAAAGAGAAGATTTCAATATTCCTTTGTGAACTTTCCCTTTCTGTGTGGCAACAATCTTGCAGCGACTGCATATGAGGTATAGGTCTCCTAGTTGATACAATATTCCAGAGCTTGCGTTTCCTATCATGATTTCCGTGATGGACGGTAACTGCTTACATCAAAGCTATTGCATCAAGGGTTCCAAGAAGTTAAGTTGAAGTCCTCCAGCAGGAATATATTTCCCTTCAGGAGCACCAGCGTTCATCCAGTTTTTGGTGAGGTTCGTGTTGTTTAATCTATAGTTTTCTTTGTAGTGATTTGTAATTGCAGTCCTGTTTTCTTAATATTTGTTTGCCATGGTGTTGTATGTTCTTATTGGACTCAAGATTGTTTAAATTATTTGGTACATAATTTCTCTATTATAAAATCAGTTTTTTTTTAATGATGCATTCTTAAAGTAAATTATCTTATCATATATTAAGATTGTTTATAACTCTTTGTTACATAGTTTCTCTTTTCTTAACTATTTTAAGCCAAAATCAAATGAATTTTGTTATGTTAATAAGGACCCTTAATCACGTCTCTTTTCTTTCGAGCTTACAGCTTGATTGGTTGTTGTTGGTTATATGATTTGTTGTCGGTTCTTAGAATATCAATTTTGTATTATACTTCCATTACGTTTGTTTTATTTCCATAGACACCACCTGTCAAATTCTTTAACCCATTTCATTTTTTAATATTTACTGTATTTTATTGAAAATCTCAATTTGAAATGCTAGCATTGCATGTAGATATTAAAAAGTGAATAACAAAAGTAAGTGAATAAAAATAAAGCATCCAATCTTACCCTGAAAAAAAAACGTCGAATGTCAAAACCGGATGGAATGGAGATATAACCAAAGCTTCAGTACACAATTGCATGATTTATGATATGATAATATATATTTTAAGAATGTATCATTTTAATAAAAACTGATTTTAAAATTGTTTATGGACTTTGTCGTTCTAACAGAAAAAAAAATGGCAGCTTTTTTCGGATATATCTTTAAGATAGGATGTAACGACTGTCTGAACTTCTGAAGTACAGAAGTTTTCTCGTGCATGAATCATAGATCGAGATAATGGCTTACATCTCAGGACTCTTGTCTTGTAAAAAGTTAAATAACAAAAATACCAACTCCAAGGAAAATTCAAAACGGAAAGTCCTTTATCAAATGGAAAAAATCAAAATCGCAAACACTTCAAACCAATGGAAATCATGCAACTGTCTTCCTGAACTGGTACAGGCATTTCCTTATGTAGCAAATGGTGAATTAAACCTTATTTTATAGCTTGCTTAACATCTCACTTGTATGACAGTCGCACAGAATTTCATTATACTGACTACAATGTGTGAGCAAAATAAAGACGTAATAGGTAAAATTGTCAAAAATTGAAGTACAGCAGTCAACATTGTGTTATAATCTTAATCGCTATAAAAACAAATAACTATTTCAACAAAGAAAAACAAAATGACACGTAGATACTCTATATACAAAGTACAAAAGCAAAAATGAAAGACAATGCAACAAATGACCATAGTATGAATGTATCTTATGACATATGATGCCTTGTAAATATCTGAACAGTTGCTTCTTTCACAGAAAGTTATGTGCTGTGATCAATTGACTTCAGAATAAAAAATGGTTTCAGTCGTCGATTTCGTAGTACTTAGAACTTCAAATGCTTTGAATAAATCCTCCGGAGTCGTTTTATTGTCTATCAATTGTTTTATATCATCCAGTTTCCACATTTTAACATAGTCCAAAGCCGACTTGTCTTGTTCGTCTTTAATCCCTAAATCAGCATCGTATGAAAGAAACAAGCTTATCAAAGCTACAATGTTATGAATGAATTTCTTAATATCACTTCGGAAACATGTGACATATTTATGATATTGAAAGATAAGTAAGTGAAAGGGAGTTTGCTTGTGTCTGTTTACCTCGTTTAAATTCACACCTTTGGCCAGAAGTATGCGGATAACAACAACACGTAAAGAAGTACACCATTTGTCGTCCTTATTACTAAATGTGCATGCGTTGTGTAATGGAGTATTTCCATAATTGTCTTGAATGTTCATATCACGTTGAGAATTTTCAAACTTGTGTAAAAGCAGGAGCAAAATTTTGAGGGAATTCGGTCTCATCATGCTTGTGATATGATGGAAGGAATTTTGTCCATGAATGTCTTTGTGAAATGGATCCGCCCCATATTTTAACATTTCTCTCACTACTGCCATGTTTGTTGTGTCTAAGTACAATAGCATATATTGAAACGCTGATCTACTCTCATCATTTTGACAAGCTTCGTCTACTTTTTCTATCATTTCTCTGTTATTTCCACGACTTGTATTCCCATAAGCTGGACATCCTTTCTTTTTATTTACATCTGCACCATTGCGTAACATTTCTATTATTACATGGGACTGTACTTGTCGTTTCATCGCAACGTGAAGAGGTGTTTCGCCGTCGTCGTTGCACATATTGATATCAACACCTCTATCAACAAGAGCTACCAATGACGACGTCGAAACTCTAAAACTGCGTCCATATTTGGAATAAGCTATAACCAGATGATGCAAAGCGTTTCCCTTTTCATCTTTCTGATGAGGAAGTACACTAGAAGGCAAAAATTTTATCGTTTTTGTTCTTATCCTGTTAATATCAACTGCTAACAAAAGTGAATTTCCAATGTCAAACTTTGCTTTCTTTTCTCTGAGCATTTCCGCGCATTTAAGAACTCGATCGTCTCTGGTGCTGGATAAAATGCAGTGGTGAAATGGAGTTAATCCGTCCTTGTCGTGTACATTTGGGTCGGCTCCCAGATTGAGGAAAAGTCGAACTATCCGGTGAATTTCGTTACTTTGAAATCTACATGCCATGATAGCTGCTATCAGCAAAGGCGTTCCTTCTGTGTCGCGTGCATTTATGTCCGGAATATGGCGAAGTAATATTTCAAGTACAGCTATTAATCTTTTGCCGTCATGAATATGCAGAATGCATTCACTTAGCAAGAAACGAATTTCATCAACTTGAAGTTCTAGCTGTTTTAACCAAAATATTCGTTCAGGCAAATCGATGAAGGACAAAAGTACCCAAAAATGCACGCTTAGGAAATTTTGCTGGTCTTTGAAGTAATCAGTCAATTCTTCACTTTCCCTTGAGAGAATTTCAGGACAACATTGTGCTATCGCAACTAGTAGTGCTATGTTGCATTTTTTAAAGACAAAATCAAGGTGTGATAACAAGTATTCCTTCAATAATTCATTTTTATACAAAAACATTATTGTTTTTCTTGCGTCCGTGACAAAATGTCTAGACTGATCCATAATTAAGCAAAGACGTTCAAGTGGTATTTCACCCCATTTATTTGGACCATAAACATTCAAATTTCCTTGGGAATACATCCCTATTAGGACTATGACATCTTTCTTTCCTAAGCAATTACACTTCAACAAACAGTGTAAGGGAGTTTCGTGGTTTTCATTTAACAAATGTATATTTGCCCCATTTTTCAATAAAATCTCAATAACTGCAGTTTTGTTTTCTACTGATAGTTTATTAATTTCTTTGCAAGAACATGCCAAATGGATTGCACTATTTCCATATGAATCTTGAACATTCAGTAAATCCTTTAATTTTGAGGCGCCCAGAACTTTTTGAACAACGCTTGCTACTTGTCTTATTTTGTTTTCTGGCGCAAGTATGCAATGAAGAATTGTTTTACCTTCACAATCTTTTAGACTGAAATCTGCTCCATATGAAATCAAAATGTCTACAATTTCAACTGTTAGTTTCCCAATCAGAGCAAGTTTCATTGCAACTGAATAGTTTTTTGTATCGGGATCTTCAACATTTTCATCGTAGCTGTTTTCGCTGCTAGAACTTGCGTTTGTTGCTTTGGTTGAACTATTTGATTCTGACGACATACCAGACGTTTGGTGACTGGTATAAATTGTATTTGTTGCTTCATCAGATTGTCCACCTTCATTGGACAAAACTTCGGACTGATTATCGTCAAGGCTCATAATAAATCTAGCTGAATAAATATATGACGGTCTCGTTTGTTTTGCAGAATCTATTACTACTTCGTAAATATACTTTCCTTGGCTTGCTTCACTTTCACTTACGCTATATTTTTCGGCTTGATGGTTAACATTGGCGTGGTGTTCCAGGAATAGCTTTATAATGGGTTGTGATGTCCATGAAAAAATCGGAGTACGGTTTAGCTTGTCAACTTTATTTATGTTCCGTCTAATGTCTTCGTCGGACGAGGTATTTAAAATACATTCAATAATATCATGTCGCTTTATAAAATGGAGAATAGTTTTGTCATCGTAATCTGTAATGTTGATAGGAGATCCTCTTGCAATTAGTTCTTTGTAAATAGCAACTGTATTTGAGTAAAACAAGGGAATTCTTCCATTCTTGTCTCTTTGGTATAAGGAACCACCTTTCTTGATGAAATAAGGTATTAAACTTTCGTGTTGGACCCGATGCAGCAAAGTTTTACCACTAATGTCTGTCTGGTCAAAATTTCTATCTATATCATTTTGTTCTATCAATTTCACCATTTCTAAACTTCTCGAAAACGGAAGTAAAGTCTGGGGTGAAATAAACTGTGATTTAGCAATGAGAAGTTCTACAATGTCTACATTGTCGTTAAAAACAGCATACCAAAGAGCTGTGTTTTCATGTCGATCCTTCCAGTTAACGTTAGCGCCTCCTTCTAATAATGTATTAATGGTCTTCTTTGCAGAATCTATATCTCCGAAACCGTTTTTAAGTGCCTCGTCATAGATTTGTATGGCTTTTATCAACGGTTTGTGGAAAGAGCATTCTTTAAAATGTGCCCCATTTTTCAGGAGATAAGCAAGAGTAGCATGTTTTTGTAAATCATCTCCGAATACACTAGCCTGAATAACAGTCATTCCTTCTTGGTCGTGAACAGTACAAAAATCACAGAAATATGTTTGTAACCTACGATCTTTATGCATTGCACTGTTGATATCTGCATTTAATTGGAGCAAAGAGTCCAAAACTGTTTCCTGGAACCCATACCAGCATGCTGGTACAAGGGCAGCAGATGCTTGAATTCGAACCCAAAATTTGTTTTTTATGTTATCATAAAAATGTTTTGCAAGTAATGACGAACATAATAGCTCTGCTCCTAAAGAGGCCGACCAGTACAATAAAGAACCATTAAATAAAGCTCCTAAATTGTTTTCCCTTTCTGTTATTTGCAAAATAAATCGAAACTGGCCAACGTCGTTTAGCAATAACCCTTCCAAAATGGCACAAAAACTTGTAACGAATCTTCCATTTTTAAATGCCTCATGTTTACAAACTTCTACTATATTTCCCAATTTTATTTCATTGATAAATCTTTCAGCCAGATAATCGTATACAGACGGACCTATTGTTACTATTTCATTATCATTTGACTTCTCATATCTATCGGTTCTGATGCGTTTTACAACAAAATCAAACGGTAACCATTTAACTGCTTGGTGTTCGAGGGTTTGGCTAAACGAAAAGCAAATGGCTTCCAACACACATGAATGTCTAAACTGTATGTTGGAGTTCTCTTGTACGACAAATGCTGCATCAACCCTTTTTATTGCAGAGTACAGTCGACGACCCAGCTGTGTAGCATTTGGAAAGTTACCAATGTTCTGTAAAAGATGGAACTCGTTGCTGTTATCGTCAAGCGACTGCAATGTTTTTTCTTGAATCTCTCCGTCTTTTATCAAAAGAAACAACAATAAAGCGTAAATATCGGGGTCAGTTTCAGAAAGAACATGTATTTCCTCTCGAACAAACTGAATAGGGGAATCAAAAAAATGTTTTCCTTGATTAAATAATTTGTCGATCCGAGTAAACATATAAACACAATACGGGAAACCTGGATGTTTGCACTTGCTGATCGCCTGTTTTACTGCTTGGTCTATAAGTTGGCCTGATCTATATTTATTTAGGTGTTTCTCTAGTATTTCTAGTCGTTCCTGTTGCGATAATTCAATCTCCGACAAATCTACAACATTCGATTTATCTAAAACTCGATTACTTTTCAAATTTGTTTTGATTCTTTGAAGGACACTATTTCTACATGTCATGACTACATATAAAAATTCATCATATCTTATCCTCTCTTCAATAATAAGTCCAATTTCAGAAACAAGTTTCTGATTTTGGTCGTCTTTGCTTCCTGAGTATCCAAAAAGATCGTCCATCAAAACGATTTGGTGTTTGTTCCAGTGAACTTGACGCAGTTGCCATAGATCGTCAACTTCTTTCAAAGAATAACCCTGTGAAATCTTCTCGCTTACAAGCTTATTTGCTATGAGTGTGGTGCCTTCCCCAGATGACCCTGTTATTAAAACATGGTGTTTTTTTTCTAATTTCTCCTTTGCATTAGCATATCCCTTAGTTTCAACGAATATTTCATCCATTGACTTAAATTGTTCTTTGAAGATTTCTTCTCCTGAATAGATAAAAGAAAATGTTACGTTTGGTTAAGTATATTGTTTTCTTAATTTTTATTATTATGAAGTACAACTAAGCTAGCAGTAAATTTTATTGTCATTGATGATCAAAATAGCAGAAAATTATATTTAATTCGGTATACACTCATTCAATCAAATATATAACGCACTTACTCTGTATACTTTCATCTTCTACAGCTTTTTGAATGATACAATTAATAGTTTCACCAATCAAGACTGTTTTTCCCGATACATTTATCTGTGAACCTGTATAAGAAAAATAACAAGATGTATTATGTGACAAAGTAACTGTTGTCTATAACTTATTTATGTCGATGTTTTTGAAAGATAGTAAATACTGTTAGCAAACAATGTTGAGGTCGTTTAAAGAAAACAGATAGCACACAGTTTCGCTTACAAATATGAAAGTTGGTGCCAAATATCAAAAAAAGAAATTGGTCAAAGTTTCAAATGACCGGGATACAATATTTGTGACTCATTTCCAATGTCTGGAAAAATGAGAAATAAATCCTATAAAAATTTCGTAATAGCAGGCACACAACTTTAACATACGTACAGTCTTCCTGTGAAGTTTCAGGGATCCAGGTTCAAAACTCTATGAGGAGTTGATAACATATTATATGCCGCCCAACCGACCACATCATACTACAAGCCGGTTTTGGGCTTCAGTCAACCCGGCCAAAAACTATGAATAATGATTTGAAGCATTCTGGGAAATTGTGCGGATATAGGCAGGTGTCTTTGGTGTATATAAAAGAAATTTGGCTATGGCCAGTTTTACACCCTTTACACTCGATCCTTCTAGTTTAGAGGTAGTGCGATTTCCTCAGTTATTCGTTTATTTTTTGTTGTCTATACTTGGGTTTTCTATACGAAATGTTAACTTTGATAAACTACTGTCTCTATTTTACACTAGGTAGCTAATTCTGTGTTAAGGGCATACGAAACAGTTACAGTGGAGGTAATGACGTTGCTATCGTAAAATGTTATTTTTCGCGACGTCAAACTGTAACATATTGGGAAAAAGATGTATTTTCCGACTGATTAAATCAGTAGCTTGAAAACGAGTACATGGACCCCTCTTTTTTAAAATGGCATTTGGCTTGAATATATGAAGATTATTTGTACCAATTTTTATGAAAAAATTACCGATGATTTTTTTTTCAAATTATATAAGCAAAAATGCCGGTTTTTTTTTCTAAAATCCTGAACACGGATAAAAATGATTTATTTCTAAAGAATAGTTGCATAGTTTAATAAAATTGAGAATGGAAATGGGGAATATGTCAAAGAGACAACAACCCGACCAAAGAGACAATAACCCGACCAAAGAGCAGACAACAGCCGAAGGCCACCAATGGGTCTTCAACGCAGCGAGAAAATCCCGCACCGAAGGTGGTCCTCAGCTGGCCCCTAAGGGACTGTGCAATATTTATCTGAGGGTGGGGCCGGTGCAAACATGGACGGGGCACATACTTTTTTCATGCAAATAATGGGCGGGGCGAAAAGTTTTTTTTAACAAACATTTGGCAGGGTGCACACTTTTTAAAACCCCTTCGTGTGTGCATAAAAAAAATTAAATCAGAGTATAAAAGATTAAAACTATTTATTAAAATCAAACTGAATAACAGCACCTTTAACATATCAATGGCTTGAGATAATGTTAGTTCATATACTTATATATTATCTGAATGCAACATGTTTAAAGGTATAAATGTTCTTATCAATACATATATTTGTGATTTCTGTGGGAAAAACATAACTTAAAAGAAAAAAACACAAATGAATCTAAAACAAAATAACCTAATACAGTGCTTCAATATATTTTTTGTGTTTATGCTTTTAATAATCATTTCAAAAATGAAATACTGACCAACATAATATATAAAATGTACATGTACAATATATATATATATATATATACAACCTATTTGTACACATGTATATTGTACTCACATTTTATTTATAAAAGTAAAGGAGCATCAAAGCATTATACTCAAATGTATATAAAAAAAAACAAAGAATGTTGAAGCTAAAATAAGAAAAATATATGTTTGGCACTTTAAAAAATATTAAATTGCTTGTACATTATTATTAAGCATTGTCTGTATAAATAAAATGTCTGAAAACTATAAACAATGTTTTGTACATTAAACATAACATAACATATGGTAAATAAATGCTTAAACATAAAACAACTTCAATTGTATTGTAAATAAATCTTTAACATAACAAAATTAAATTCTTAAACATTAAAAGAATTACAACTTAATCTGTGAAAAAGCTGAATTATGTCCCTTGGGAGTATTAATTTCCAACAAAAGTCCTTGCAAACAGTAGAAAATGAAAAATTATATATGCCTGATATAATAAAAGATAGAAACTACAAAATGAAGCACTATTGAAATATTTGCTGCATGAATTGCCAAGAATGTGAACAATTCTTTACACAGGAGAATATAAATTCTATCTAAATTTAGCCTCAAGTAGGCCTCTTTTTTTCTTAGATGGACAATTTTAACACTGAAAATGCTTCTAGTATGACTAAATATTGCCTTACTCCATAAACAGTGCAAACTTAACCAGAACATTTCCCCTTTTAATAGATTATGGCTAGAGAAATACCCCAGTGATAAATTTAAGGAATTACACAGCAAAGAAGGCAAATATCTCAGTTAAAAATATTTGTCGCGACTTGAATTCTGGTGTTTCCAATTGAATTAATCATTGCGAAAGGTGAAAACAAATACAAAAGAACTATAGTTTGGTGCATTTTATACAATAGAGTTAATATTGAAATCCTAGAATAAAGATTTATATCAGTACCCATCAATTTGACTTATTATGATGAATCAGAACTTTTCTCAACACAGCATTGTTCTCAGTGAAAAATTTCTATTCTTTGTGATAAAAATATCAAATGTACTAATCAAAAGCTTCAAAAAAGTATAACATAACTGAAGTCTGATTTATTTTGATTTCCCTTGCTATCTTCAGTATAGGGAAAACGGTACTATTTATTCTGCCATATGCGGCAATACTAACATATTCTAAATTTACCACTTTTTTATAATAAAAACCTGGACAAAACAGTTATGTGTGGTGTTAGTACTTTATTATTCTGTTTTAAAAATTGAAGCCAAATAGTATCATGACCAACTTCCAACGGAGTTTGTTTATGTTATCCATGCCCACCGTCATTTTACACCAAATTATGAAATTTTGGAAATCTTTTCGAATAATTCTCTAGAAAATATTTCAATAGGTTTCAAAATTTATATTGTAAATATACATACTGCAGTTATTCATAGATAAATAAAAAAATATATTGTACCCTTACATCCAATCACAGCGCTCCTAAATTGACTTTCTTCACAAAAATAAAATCTTTATAATATTGAAATATATGCATTTGAGTTTAAATATCATCTCTGATATACATGTATTATTGAATGTTGTGCATTTTAGTTAAAAAAATACCATATGTGTGTTTTATTTTTTTCCAGCGGGGCAAGGACTTTTTTTTTCATTAATTGAAGCGGGGCAAGAACTTTTTTTATAATAAATATTGGCGGGGCATAAAGTTTTTTTTTTTTTAAATATTTGCTGTACACCGGCCCCACCCTCAGATAAATATTGCACAGTCCCTAAATAAAATTGTGGACTAGTTCAGTGAAAATGGACGTGACACTAAACTCCAAAACATATAAATGAACTAAAAATTAAAAAAAAAACATACAAGACTAACAAAGGCAAGAGGCTCCTGACTTGGGACAGGCGCAAAAATGCGGCGGGGTTAAACATGTTTTGTGAGATCTCAACCCTCCCCTATACATCTAGCCAATGTGGGCCCCTAAATAAAATTGTGTACTAGTTCAGTGAAAATGGACGTGACACTAAACTCCAAAACATATAAATGAACTAAAAATTAAAAAAAAAAAACATACAAGACTAACAAAGGCCAGAGGCTCCTGACTTGGGACAGGCACAAAAATGCGGCGGGGTTAAACATGTTTTGTGAGATCTCAACCCTCCCCTATACCTCTAGCCAATGTAGAATTAAGAAACACATAGCAATACGCACAGTAAAACTTAGTTCAAAAGAAGTCCGAGTCCGATGCCAGAATAGGTAACAAAAGAAACTAAGCAAAATGACAATGATACATTAATGAACAAAGGACTTATAGCAGTTACTGACATGCCAGCTCCAGACCTCAATTAAACTGATTGAAAGATTATGTTTTCATCATATGAAAATCAAGTACAATCCCTCCCATAAGGGGTTTACTATCATACCATCATAAAATATATGAGAAGAACATAACCCGTATCATGTCAATAACTGGTTTTAGAATAAATTGTTTATTTCCGATGCAAAGACCCAAACGTGAATCAATATTAATACCAAAATATGCAATCCTTAATGACTTGACAACAGTATCGTAGCTATATCCTTTCCGAATAAGTCTGTTTAAAGGTTTGGTTAGCTTTTGAGGTGAATGCCGACATTTTTGTGCTTTGTAAAGAATATTACCATAAAATATTGGATGTGAAATACCCGAACGTATAAGATGTCTGCATGTTGATTTATATTTACGAATGATGTCCTTGTACCGATGATAAAATTTTGTAAATGTTTTGACTAGTTTTTGATATCGAAAACCCTGGTGTAATAATTTTTCAGTAATACAGAGATTTCTTTCGTTGAAATCAAATACGTTGTTAATACACGAGCGAATCGAACAAGTTGAGATATAAAAACACTAAAAGATGGTGACAAAGGAACGTCACCATCTAAAAATGAATAATTAAAAATAGGAAATAAAAAATCATCTTTTTATCATAAATTTTAAATCATCAATTGCATTGTTATGTAAATAAGATATTCAAAATGTGATTACAAAAATCCGCTCGTGGTTATCTTTTGAAGCAAAAAAGTTAGGTATGTCTGACTAAAGAATAGAAATGTTCAAGAAACCGATATTTTGAGAATTTGCCTAAAATTTCCACCTCATTTATCTCTAAAAGTAGCACTTGAAGGTATATCTTTTATTACATATTTGAATTTACTAGGTGAAAAATAGCTTGTATTCAAATTTTCGTAAAAAAATCCCCGTGGGATCAAAACTGTATTGCATGCCCTTAAGTTTGTATTGCGTTAGACTCGTTTGTTGAAACGCCAGAACAAATTTAGGGACATTACGTCCACAAACGATCTTATAGTTTAGTTATAGTGTTCTTTTTATTTGTCTATATTTTTAATCTTTACTGTTTAGTCCATGTTTTGGTAATATCCTATTGACGTGGCTCGGTATTTATATATCCCGCCACTGTGCTATTGTGCTATGGTCATTTTTTTTTGTTTTCTTGTCTTTCATTTTTGCTTATGTCTTGCTATATCCCAATTTTATTTTCTTAGGTCTTGCTATATCCCAATTTTTGACATTTTTAACTATTATGTCTGCATGTTTTGCTCACACATTTTTGTCTATATAATAGAATTCTATGCTACTGTCATACAAGTGAGAGGTTTAGCCAGGTTTAATCCACCATTTTCTACATAAGGAAATGCCTGTACCAAGTCATTGATATAACAGTTGCTTTCCATTCGTTAGATGTGTTTGGGCTTTTGATTTTGCCATTTGATAAGGGACTTTCCGTTTTGAATTTTCCTTGAAGTTCTGTATTTTTGTTATTTTAATTTTTCAATGGTTTTTGAAAGTCCATCGAAGAATGTTACCAGTGTCCAAACTCATTTTTGATAACAGGACAAAGACACTTCTTATATGTTTATGAATAGTACAACTAACTATACATACTTCCAGAATAGTCATCTCCAGGTTGTGATGTATCTCCTGCAGTGTGGATATCATCCGTGCCAATATTTGTCAGTATAGAAACTGAAAGGTGGAACAAAATAGAATACTTAAACATTAAACACCAACTAATACACATAATATACTAGTACATAATAAACATTATAAGAAAACTATTATCACAATTTGGTAATTCGTATTTTTATGTATAATACCTGTAGAAAATCTTATTTAATGTCTTTTGATAAGGTTCACAATGGAATACCAATGGTTCATTGGAAATAATTAATCAGATATGTATTTAAAAAAAAACAGAGCGAAGATCATAAATTTTTCAAAAATGATATGTCATATATGTATAAAATAAAAAGAGCGATGTGCATAAAATTTTCAGATGACTACATATTTCCAGTTGAAAGATAAGTACAAATCCGTGGAATGACATGATTACCAATGAGACAATTTTATCAAAGACCATAAAACATGGAAGTGAACAACTGAAGGTCACTGTGTGGCCTTCAAAAAAGCGCAAAACTCATATGGTAAATTACGCCATTAAAGGCCCCGAGACAATAAAATGCAAAACAGTTAAAACGAGAAAACCGACGGCATGATCTATTAAAGCTTAAACTACAAACGAAATACAATAATGGCATACAGCAACCAACGACAACCACCGTATTACAGGCTTCCGGTCATGTCAAGTCTCACAAAGAATGCGACGGTCAAACACGTCTGTTAGCGCTCAACTCTCTCCCAACCTAAGACAATGGTGTAACGGCAAAACATAGGTTCACATTTTAATGAAAAGTAAAATATAAAAAATACCGAACTCCAAGGAATATTTGTCAACAAAGTCTTGGTATCCTCCGATGAACTTTTTTAGAAAAAGGACGAGACGTTCTTTGACATAACCCTGGTTCATCAATTTCTGGTCAGACACTGGTGAAGTTTTATAAAGTCTGAGTAGCAGCTGCAATCTCTTAAATACCGAATGAGTTGGGAAATGTATATCCCATATGCAGATGAAGTTGGTATATTGCTGCTAAGGTGGAGAAAATTTATAATTTCAAAATTAAAATCGTCTCGTTTGTCATAGATTCTGGTACTGGGATAACACTGATGTCAAATTCGAGGTATAAGTCTAGAAATGAGGCGGAGGAAGCCGTGTCTGTTGTTTCTTTAATTTCTAGTTCTGGAGGATATATTAATGGAACCCAATCAGAAAAGTTTGGATTGTTAATGAAAAGAACATCATCAATATATCTGAATGTGAAATTAAATGATCTGGCTTCTTTGATCTTCTTGGTTTTTAGTCTTTTGTGTCTGAAGGAACTCCGACTCATATGAAAATAAGAAGAGGTCTGCAAGGAGAGGCGCACAGTTCGTTCCAATAGGAAGGCCAACAGATTGTTGAAAAAGTCCAAATTCAACAAACACGTTGTCAATAAGAAACTCCAGCATACTGATCACTTGTTCAGTGACAGTTGGAAAGAGCTTGTTATAACAGATCGGTACTGAGCACAAACATAACTATCAAAAGACAAATAACAAAATGAAGCTTTATATTAGTACCCAGATTTACTGAAACTTAGTTCAAAGCTTCAACTATTACGTAAAGTATGTTTTCCCAGACTAAAATATCAATCAATACATCTCCAGCAGATTTACATTAATGACGTCATAGGAAGAGTAAAGCATGACCTTGTGCAATGCCAAAATATAAGTATCTACATGATGTATGAGTACAAAAATTAATAATGAATAGCCATATATGTTTTAAAAACTAATGAAAATATAATCATTGTTAGTTACAGATGAAAGGACCAATGATACTTAAATTATAATATATAAAGGCCTACTTGGATGGAGAGTTGTCTCATTGGCACTCATACCACATCTTCTTATTTATACTAATAGTTTAACCAATCAATGTAATAGTAATTTCCATCCTCAAATCGTCTGTACACAGACTCAAGAGAAGAAATGTTTACATCGTTGGAAGACCATGCGCCTACCTTGACTCAAACCGGTATACACTAATCAAATAATTACTATCAACACTGATTTGTGGCCACAATTATGTACATATAGTGTGGTCACAAATCAGTTTTTTTGATAGTAACGGTTTGAGTAGTGTTAAATGTTTGAGTGATGATACTCTGGTACTTCATACAGAATTTTGCACGATACCATGATAAAAATAGTAATAGTAATATTATGGAGTTATTATACCTTAAACGTGTCCCCTTTTCAAAGTGAATTTGTCGGCTGAACTATAATGTATATTTTGTATTGTGTTCCTCATCCTAGTATTCTTTGTCCATAATTTGGTTTAAATGTGTGAAATGTTTTCTGGGGAAAGGTTGTTTCTTAAATTGTGCTGAAACTCGTCAAATATAACTTTAAGAGGAAAAATCACTTAAAAGTTTTACTTTTTTCCAATTTGAAGACAAGAGGAAACAACAAAAACCTCAGTGTAAACATTTAACATTAGTAAAGATCATATGTTATGAGTTTTTATTTATTTTTTACCACATATTGTCGTATTTATCATGCGAAATTTTGATTTGAGAATGGGAAGATTGAGAGAAACTAGTCAAAGCGGCCCCTTTGCGTACTGCAACATGTGTGTGTTTTCTTAAGGAAAACTTTTAGATATGAGGTACCTGTGTCCAGGTGTGGGTCATCTTTGGATGAAATATCTGTACTTGACGCTGTACTTATATATCTAATTCTTTGTGAACCTGTTAATTAAAGCAAAATAAAGTGTAATTATTGTTCATACAATATCAAATGATATATTTAAGTCAAAACAATGATTAAGTATTCATTTGATTTAGAGCATATATGACATAAACTATTACAATTACCAGTTAATAAATATATAAGTACATATCAATGCAGTAACATTCAGTCAAAACCACTACTTTGCAGCTGCAAAATTACGCCGTGTGGTAATGAAAACAGATACTAAGTTCCTTTTTATTGTTTTAGAGGAAAAGAGCAATATATTTGCAAAAGAAGAAGTTCAATTTTAAGTGAATACTTGTATAGGTCGTATTGTGTAATTATGTATAAGATACAGAACGAAAATAACAAAAGAATGGGCTGATCACAACCGTTGCCGTATAGTTTTTCTGCAAGAGTAGTCCGGTCAAAGCCCATACCGCTTTATGTACTACGATGTTTGGAATTAAGTTAAGGATTTTGCGTTAACACTAGCGCTTCTTCGTTTTCAAGATGTGTCCGAGTAAACTTTTTGCTGATTACCTTCTACATATATATATACTGTAGATTCATTATAATTCGTTGGATACCAATTTCCGTGAATTTCGTTGGTTCATTTGAACAACGAATTAGAATGTTCAATGGATTGCAAATTTTCTATAGGTTTGTATGTAGGCTTTGGCAAAACCACGAAATCAAATACCCACGAAAATACAGGCATTCCTCAATCCACGAAAATTGGTACCCATGAAAATAAATGAACCCACAGTATACCTACGTCTTTCTTGGAATTATGCAAGCGTTGTTCGGTTTTTAATTGTATAACTGTAACATTTTTAATTGTATAACTATTAAATCCGATTAGATTAATATGATTCATTTTACATCATCCTAATCATACTGATATCTGTTATCTGAAATATATATAGATACTTATATCTAATGTTTCCCTTTTTTAATATTGATGTTGTTTTGTACACTTTTTAGGCGTAAATATATATATATTACATGGGTTTGGTGATAGATGTAATGTACGTACGTATATTAGTCTTTAAATGACATGGGTTTGGTGATAGATGTAATGTCTGTACGTGTATTAGTCTTTATATGACATGGGTTTGGTGATAGATGTAATGTATGTATGTGTATTAGTCTTTATATGACATGGGTTTGGTGATAGATGTAATGTATATATGTGTATTGGTCTTTATATGGCACGGGTATGGTTGTGGTAATGTCTGTACGTGCATATTCCATATTAGGTTAGTAGGCTGGGCTTATTTCAATACACGGTTAGTAGTGGTGTTACGTCCCTTTATAAAAACAACACGGTGTTGAGGGAAAATCTTAAAGGTTTAAAGAGACGAAGAAATTGATGATGAACGATTGAAATAAATTCATAAAACACATTTAAAGCTAACAAGTTGTTATTTTTGGCATTTGTTTTTGTATAAATCAATGGAAGAAGGTTCTTAATACTTACGATATTGAAGACTTGATCACTTTGATACATGTATGCCACTAGTCTAAATATCACATGTTAAGATAGTCGTTAAGATGAATTCGTTACATAGTGTGCTAGTGACCTAATACGACATATATGGGGTCAGTAAATTCCATATGTGGATTCGAGCTTCGCTCTCACCCCATATCGAATTTACTGACCCCATACTAATATTATATGACATGGCTTTGTTGATAGATGTGTATTAGTCTGTATATGCCATGGGTATGGTGGTTGATGTAATGTTTGTACGTGTATTAGTCTTTATGTACCATGAATTTGGTTATATATGTAATGTATGTTTTTCGTAAATTGTTTTGTTATAAATTAGGCCCTTAGTTTTCTTAATTGTATTGTTTCATAGTTTTCATGTTGGGGCTTTTTATAGGCGACTATACGGTATGGGTTTTCTCATTGTTGAAGGCCGTACGGTTGCCTATAATTGCTTACATCCACTTTATTTGAACTTGGTGGATAGTTGTCTCATTGGCAATCATACCACATCTCCTTATTTATATATATATATATATATATATATATGTGTGTGTGTCTATGTATTAGCTTATATATACCACTGGTATGGTGGTGGATTTAATGTTTGTATATGTATTAGCCTTTATATACCACGGGTTTAGTGGTGGGTTTAATGTTTTTATTTGTATTAGCTTTTATATACCTCGGGTTTAGTGGTGGGTTTGATGTTTGTATGTGTATTAGCTTTTATATACCACTGGTTTAGTGGTGGGTTTAATGTTTTTATTTGTATTAGCTTTTATATGTCACGGTTTTAGTGGTGGGTTTGATGTTTGTAATGTGTATTAGCTTTTATATACCACGGGTTTAGTGGTGGGTTTAATGTTTGTATGTGTATTAGCTTTTATATACCAAGGGTTTAGTGGTGGGTTTGATGTTTGTATGTGTATTAGCTTTTATATACCACGGGTTTAGTGGTGGGTTTAATGTATGTATGTGTATTAGCTTTTATATACCACGGGTTTAGTGGTTGGTTTAATGTATGTATGTGTATAAGCTTTTATATACCACGGGTTTAGTGGTGGGTTTAATGTATGTATGTGTATTAGCTTTTATATACCACGGGTTTAATGGTGGGTTTAATGTTTGTATGTGTATTAGCTTTATATACCACGGGTTTAGTGGTAGGTTTAATGTTTGTATGTGTATTAGCTTCTTTACATATCTCGGGTTTAGTGATAGGTTTAATGTATGTATGTGTATTAGCTTTTTTACATATCTCGGGTTAAGTGGTGGGTTTAATGTATGTATGTGTATTAGCTTTTTTACATATCTCGGGTTTAGTGGTGAAATTAATGTTTGTATGTGTATTAGCTTTTATATACCACGGATTTGGTGGTGAATGTAATGTATGTATGTGTATTAGCTCTTTTACATACCTCGGGTTTAGTGGTGGGTTTAATGTTTGTATGTGTATTAGCTTTTATATACCACGGGTTTAGTGATTGGTTTAATCAGGAACATATATATTGATATACTGTTAGATATACTGGTAGATATACTGTTCCCAGGTTAAATGCTTGTATGTGTATTAGCTTTTATATACCTCGGGTTTAGTGGTGGGTTTAATGTTTGTATGTGTATTAGCTTTTTTACATATCTCGGATTTAGTGGTTGATGTAATGTATGTATGTGTATTAGCTCTTTTACATACCACAGGTTTAGTGGTGGATGTAATGTATGTATGTGTATTAGCTCTTTTACATACCACGGGTTAAGTGGTGGATGTAATGTATGTGTATTAGCTTTTATATATTCCACGGGTTTAGTGGTGGGTTTAATGTTTGTATGTGTATAAGCTTTTATATACCACGGGTTCAGTGGTGGGTTTAATGTTTGTATGTGTATTAGCTTTTTTACATATCTCGGGTTTAGTGGTGGGTTTAATGGATGTATGTGTATTAGCTTTTTTACATATCTCGGGTTTAGTGGTGGGTTAAATGTATGTATGTGTATTAGCTTTTTTACATATCTCGGGTTTAGTTGTGGGTTTAATGTTTGTATGTGTATTAGCCTTTATATACCACGGGTTTAGTGGTGGGTTTAATGTTTGTATGTGTATTAGCTTTTATATACCACGGGTTTGATGTTGGATGTAGTTAAAACACTGAAAGATTAGTTGTAGAACACTTACTAGAGACCAAGATGACACATTATTTTAAGTAGTTGATGAAGCCAATACATAGAAGGCACCTTTAAATGTTCAGAGGAGACCTTGAGCTGAGTTGTGGTAGTAATGTGATTGTGAACTATTTGTGGAGCACACGGACCTGAATGAGGCAGAAGTTATAATTTTATTCTTAAGAACTTCTATGTAGTATTTACGTCAAAGCACCAGCACATTGTTGGCTGCTTTGTAGGCCAGTTATGAACACAACCCGCTTTGGGAGTACTTGAAGTTTATTTCTTATCCTATAAATTGACAAATTTGAAACCCTTTTATTAATTTCAAATTCATTTTCAAAATGTTCGCATATTTTACGAGTACCTTCAAATTGTTTATGCGATTGTTCTTGTTGTTTCTGGATCGTTTCGAGTGGTTGGAATTTAATAGATTATTATACTGTGTGTGTGTGTGTTTTCTCAAATGTTGGTACAATGTTAATAAAAAATATATTGTTTAGGTTTTAGAAAGCGGTATAGAGGCACCGGTATTCGTTTAAATAATGGCCATCTAGTTTGTCCTACATATTGTAAACCAAACATTGGATTGATTCAAATCACAAGATAGATGAGACTTTAGGTTTTAAAAATAATGTTACAGGAAAAGGAGAGCGAAAAGGCTGTCCTATTCACTGCTGACCTCAAAGTATTTTGATTAAGAACGAACAAAACTTTGTTTTTAACTTTTTTCACAAGGAGATATATTTTTCTGGTGGAGAAAGGAGAAGAGGGTAGGGAGAAAAGAGAATAGGGGTAGGAAAAGGGAGAAGATGGGTGGGAGAAAGAAGAAGACTCTCCATGTCTTCTCCTCATTTACTAAAACTGTAAATAATTATAAAGTTCATTTACTGTGACCGCTTGACGTAACGTTCTAATCGCTGCCTTTTTAGTAGAATTCTCATTGGAAATCATAAGATACTCTTTCCAATACTCCCGAACAGTTGTAGCAGTAAAATATTATCTGGTCGTTCCTAATGGAGATTCTTTAAGAAAAAAGATTCAAACGTTTCGAATCTTTATCGCCTTATTATGAATCACATAGAACAACATTGTACTTTTGTTCACTCCTTCCTCACAACACCAGATGAGAAACCCGAGTTTCGATATTCCGTAATAATTTAACTGATGGTGTGCATAATTATTACAACATTGTTAGTTATCATTTTTAAGTGAGTGAACTGTTCTGATCAAATCTATGTTCAAGTCCCCTCCCCAACTTCATTGATTAGTTTGCTGACGTGCACTCATCATATGAACGTATTAGGTAATGCAATAATCTCTTTTTTTTTACCTTATTTGCATTAAACATTTGACACTAGACATTCTATAAACAAGAATAAATAAATTATCTGTAAGTTTCCTTGAGACAAACTAATATATTACGTAAGAGGACAGCAACAAAATGATATAAATTTACATAAACGTAAATCTAAATGGATACTATACTTTCACCAGACTCTCCTGAGCTTCTCTTTCCTTGCGACATGTCTCCGGTACTGGACGAACTACTCTTCTCTGGTATGTGTTGTCGTTCATCTGAAAGTATAAAATTATCTTTGAATATCAGAGAAAAGAAAAGCAATTCATATATGTGATTCAATTCAGGTAACTTTCGCAAAATTCGAACAACTGGTACAGATCGCCTTGATTTGTTCTCTTCGAGTGTTATTGAAAACTTTGTCCCACAAAATGCAGGACAAAATTGTGTACCCTATTTTTTCAGACGGAAAATAAAATGGTCATCATAAATTCCCGACAGAACTTTCTGCATTTTAATTCTTTTTATATTAAATGTTTCATGCTTCTGAAGTTTTAACTGTTTGTGTGTTATAGTAAAAGGAATAGACTTCATTGTTGATCATGTTTAAAAAATAAATGCAACTTACTTTGGTCGGTGTTTAAATCCATTTTCGATCCTACAAATATTATATAGTTCTTACACAAAATAAGTAGGTCATTGTGTAAACATATATTTTTTTGATTGAGCAATATAAACGGTTCTATTAGAAATTTAAATGAACACGAACAATAGCCGTAAGAAAATAGTTTAAAACGTAAATACAAATTAAACAAATATAGTGTATCACTGATCTACAGCAAGGTTAACTGTAAATCTATAAAACACATACCTGTCTTAATGATTCTATCCCGGATATGAACAGAAAAGTCGGTCAACATAATAAAACTTGAACTGGGAATCCCATTTATTTTTATGACTGATGATAGAAGGAATATTACCTTAAAGTTAACGACATTTTTAAGACCATTATTCGCCATTGGTTTACATTTGTCCGAATATTTCTATAACATAAACAGTTCTAAGCCTAATTCAGCTAAAATGAGTCGCTTCAGTCTGGGACTATTATACTGTCCCAGCTTCAGTTCCCTGTCATTTCCAACTTTTTTCAAAACCATTACTTTTATTTGGAAAGGGTTGTTGTATTAATTTTAACCTATTCAAATGGTATATATGTGATAAACAAAATCCATAAGTGACAAGAAGAACGACAGACAATACTAACGGAAAGGAAAAAGAAAAGAAAAGACAAACAGCAATCTACAAATTGAACAACAAAATCGCCATCAAACTGCTCATAGCAAAAATCCAGCTATAATAAGTAGAGTGAAGTACAAAAACTGTTCTATTGATAATTTTCCTTGTCCATCGTGTAATTTATTTTGAACTGGATAATAAGGTGTATGTTGGTTATTTAGTTTTCTCAGTTGAATTGTTTCACATTTTTCATGTCGGAGCTTTCCATAGCCAACTACACGGTATGAGGCTTTTCTCATTGTTGAAGGCCGTACAGTTGCCTATAATTGCTTATGTAACAGCCACTATGTTCCGTCAGTTACTTTGTTCCGGCGGAACTTTTCAACTAGTTATTTCGTTCCGATGGAACTTTCCAACTAGTTGTTTTATTCCGAGTGCAGTCGAAAAGTTCCGGAAAAAAGTAGCTAGTTGAAAAGTCCCGGAACAATGTAGCTAGTTGAATAGTTCTGGCGAAACAGAACAACTAGTTACATCGTTCCGAATATACCATATTTCGTCCTTTTTGTAGAAAGAGGGGGAAGAATGAGTATCAGTATATATAAGAGCAAATCATTAATTTACTAGAATACCCAACGCACTGAAAGGGGTTTCTTTGGGGACAAATATGCAAAATTTAAGTTGTATTTCATAGCTCACATAAAACGGAATAAGTTGCATTATCATGCAAATTTAGTATTCATAGTACCCTCAAGAGAGGGAAGAATATCCATCTCCTCATGTGGTTCTTTGCATCAATTCTCCAAATGGAACTTTGTGACTGGTTGATAAGTTCCGTTGGAACTTTTGGGCTAGTTTGTTAGTTTCAGTTTTGACTAATTTGGCAAAAAGGAACTTTCTAACTAGTTGATATGTTCCGTTGGAACTTTTCAACTAGTCACTTTGTTCCGGTGGAACTTTTAAACCAGAGGAAGAACAAAGTAACTAGTTAATAAGTTCCTCCGGAACTTTTCGGCTAGTTAGTTCTTTCCGTCCGGAACTTTCCAACGTCGGAACAAAAGAGCATTTACACTTACATCGGTGGATAGTTTCATTTGCAATCATACCACATCTCCTTATTTTTATCCGAGACTACTATAACGTTATATAACGTTCTAGTAGTCTCAGTTTTTATACGACCGCAAACAAATTTTGCGGTCGTATATTGGTATGACGTTGGCGTCGTCGTCGTCGTCGTCCGAAGACACATTGGTTTTCGCACTCTAACTTTAGTTTAAGTAAATGGATCTCTATGAAATTTTACCGTAAGGTTCAATACTACAAAAGGAAGGTTGGAATTGATTTTGGGGGTTATGGTACCAACAGTTAAGGAATTAGGGGCCAAAAAGGGGCCCAAGAAAAGCATTTTTGTAACTTCCAGACAATAACTTGTGTGTAAGTGTATGGATCTCTCTGACATTGTACCACAAGGTCCCATATCACAAATGGAAGGCTGGAATTGATTTTGGGGGTAATTGCCTCAAAATTTTAGGAATTAGGGGCCAAAAAAGGGGCAAAAAACAAGCATTTTTCTAGTTTCATGACATTAACTTTCGTGTAAGTGTTTGGATATTTCTGAAATTGTACTACAAGGTTCCATTTCACAAAGGGAAAGCTGGAATTGAGTTTGGGGGTAATTGCCCGAAACGTTTAGGAATTGGGGGCCAAAAAGGGGCCAAAAATAAGCATTTTTCTAGTTTCCAGACAATAACTTGTGTTCAAGTGTATTGATCTCTCTGAAATTGTACTGCAAGGTACCATAACACAAAGGGAAGGCTGGGATTGATGATGGGGGTAATTGCCTCAATATTTTAGGAATTAGGGGCCAAAAAGGGGCAAAAAACAAGCATTTTTCTAGTTTCAGGACAATAACTTGTGTGTAAGTGTATGGATCTTTCTGAAATTGTACTACAAGGTTCCATATCACAAAGGGAAAGCTTGGTTTGAGTTTGGGGGTAATTGCCTAAACGTTTAGGAATTTGGGGCCAAAAAACACATTTTTCTAGTTTCCAGACAATAACTTGTGTTCAAGTGTATGGATCTCTCTGAAATTGTACTGGAAGGTACCATACCACAAAGGGAAGGCTGGGATTGAGTTTGGGGGTGATGAATCATATGGGGGTTCAAAAAATTTGGAGGGGATTTTTTTTTTTTTTTTTTTTTCTTTTAAAATTTTCCATTTTAAGTTGGTTATTTCTGATTTATATTTAAAAGCAAATAATAATGATATGGTAGGAGATACACACCAAACAGGAAGTGTAAATTATTATATAAGTATTGTGCAATAGCAAGAAATTTTCAATTGCACAGTATTGCACAATAGCAAGAAATCTTCAATTGCACAGTATTGCGCAATAGAAAGAAATCTTTAATTGCACAGTATTGCGCAATAGCAAGAAATATCCAATAGCACAATATTGCGCAATAGCAAGAAATTGTCAATTGTACAGTATTGCGCAACAGCAAGAATATTCAATTGCACAGTATTGTGCAAAGAAGATACTTCGTATAAATTGCTTATTTCTTGACCAATTTCAATGGGGTTTTATTCTTGAATTCTTGGGGTTCTTTAATATGCTGAATCTAACCGTGTATTAAGTTTTTGGATTTTGGGCCCCGTTTTAAATTGGTCCACATTGAGGTCCAAAGGGTCCAAAATTAAACTTTGTTTGATTTCATCAAAATTGAATTATTGGGGTTCTTTGATATGCCGAATCTAACCGTGTATTTAGATTCTTAATTTTGGTTCCATTTTCAAATTGGTCTATATTAAGGTCCAAAGGGTCCAAAATTAAACTTAGTTTGATTTTACAAAATTGAATTCTTAGGGTTCTTTGATATGCTGAATCTAAACATGTATTTAGATTTTTGATTATGGGCCCAGTTTTCAAGTTGGTCCAAATCGGGGTCCAAAATTAAACTTAGTTTGATTTTAACAAAAATTGAATTCTTAGGGTTCTTTGATATGCTGAATCTAAACATGTATTTAGATTTTTGATTATGGGCCCAGTTTTCAAGTTGGTCAATATCGGGGTCCAAAATTAAACTTTGTTTGATTTCAACAAAAATTGAATATATGGGGTTCTTTGATATGCCAAATCTAACCGTGTATTTAGATTCTTAATTTTTGGTTCCGTTTTCAAATTGGTCTATATTAAGGTCCAAAGGGTCCAAAATTAAACTTAGTTTGATTTTTACAAAAATTGAATTCTTAGGGTTCTTTGATATGCTGAATCTAAACATGTATTTAGATTTTTGATTATGGGCCCAGTTTTCAAGTTGGTCCAAATCGGGGTCCAAAATTAAACTTAGTTTGATTTTAACAAAAATTGAATTCTTAGGGTTCTTTGATATGCTGAATCTAAACATGTATTTAGATTTTTGATTATGGGCCCAGTTTTCAAGTTGGTCAATATCGGGGTCCAAAATTAAACTTTGTTTGATTTCAACAAAAATTGAATATATGGGGTTCTTTGATATACTGAATCTAACCATGTATTTAGATTTTTGATTTTTGGGCCCCGTTATCAACTTTGTCCACATTGAGGTCAAAAGGGTCCAAAATTAAACTTTGTTTGATTTCATCAAAAATTGAATTCTTGGGGTTCTTTGATATGCTGAATCTAACCATGTATTTAGATTTTGGATATTGGACCATAATAGGTGAATGTCCAATTTAAAATTTTTAAGTTCTTAGACCACATTCATTCTGTGTCAGAAACCTATGCTGTGTCAAATATTTAATCACAATCCAAATTCAGAGCTGTATCAAGCTTGAATGTTGTGTCCATACTTGCCCCAACTGTTCAGGGTTCGACCTCTGCGGTCGTATCAAGCTGCGCCCTGCGGAGCATTTTATTATATATGTGTTGAACTATGCAAGTATTGTCAGATCTTTTAAGTACAGACACTGCTTGTATGCTAATACTTTGCATGGTTCCTATGTGCTGGGACTATTATACTAACGGGACCGGAAACTGATTCGATTTCATTGTCCGATAGCGGATTATTGATTTTTAGATTTTCTCAATTTTAACCAAATCATCGAATTTGTTTTTCAGAAAAAATAAATACTTTTCTTATAGTTTACGCAAGAATTTGTATAGTAAACAAATTCTTGGTTTACGAAAAATTACTAATAAGTAATCAATTAGTGTTGAAATAACAAATTAAAATATAATTATGTTGTCGAAATGCCGGCGCTGTACTTGACCGTTAAGTAAACAACGTTTGGAAGGTTAATAGAACATGATTAATCCTAATAAAAATAATCATTGTGCAATAAAAAATGTTGGGAATTTCAGTTCATAATTAATCACTATAAAAACTGTTAGTATAATAGTCCCAGCTATGTGCTTTAAACTAGTTTAACCCCACCACATTCTGTATGTGCCTGTCCCAAGTCAGGAACCTTAATTCACTGTGGTTGTCGTTTGTTGCTGTGTTACATATTTGTTTTTCTTCATTATTTTGTACATAAATTAGGTCGTTAGTTTTCTCGTTTGAATTTTTTTGCATTTGTCATTTCGAGGCCTTTTATTATAGCTGACTATAATTGTTGAAGGCCGTACATTGACCTATAGTTGTTAATTTCTGTGTCATTTGGTCTATTATGGAGAGTTGTCTCATTGGCAATCATACCACGTCTTCTTTTTTAAAACAAAATAAGGCTAATAAAATACAAGTGGGGATGCTTAGTAAAACATCAAATGCAGCTTAATGTTTTAATTGTAAGAAGTACGGTTTAAGACCAGTTTGATCCTAATATCTAATGTATTTTTGAAGTTCCACATATTGCATTATTCAAGTTTGAATCAATGTACTTCAATGATACCAAGGAATTGTATAGATACTTCTCAACAACCCGAGAGTTTCGTGCGATATCTCTTTTGTTAATGGATAATTTGCATTTATAAGGTCGATAAATAATTAAACGTGAACAGAACCTTTAGGATTTTGGAATAGTTGAGTCACAAAACGACTATTTCATTATTTTCAGGGATTCCTTAATTGTGAGTGTGGTGCATAAGGCTATTTGTCGTTGTTGAATGACAGTTGTCTCAGTGAAAAAAGTAAAGAAGCTTGTCTGTCTTTCAAGTTTTTTTTTTTTGCATTACCTATTCAATTGGATCCATCCAAAAAGCCTGGGAACTGTTTAACCTGGATCATGCAGAATAGTGTAATTGCTGTTAAAAGTTTTATTTTGTAGAACTTATTAAGTTGTTCATAATTATATTTCGATGAAAATAAATTTAGACACTGCACGTGGTAATTTACTGACATGTTCCAGTGGTATACTATTTTAGGATAAAGGTATCCTACATGATTTGTTGATGCAAAATGATATTCATATATAATATACCAAGGATTGTATAGTAAGACTTATTTCATTCTTTTTGAGCCATGGTGTGTCAGTTTGTTTGTTTGTTGGGTTTTTTTTTTTCGACTTATGAGTTTGAATGTCTCTTTGGTATCTTTCGCCTCTCTTTTACTATACAAATCTTTGAATAGACATAATTAATTCTCACAAGTTGCTAGATATATATAAGCATAGATAGGGCAAGAATGTTTTTGTTGTTTATCAATAACTTTACTTGAAGTAAGAAAATATGTATGGAATAGCACCTGAGATCACCCAAAGCTTTTGGTGGGATTCTTGTTGCTCAGTCTTTAGTTTTCTGTTGTGTTTGTATACTGTTGTTGTTGTTTTTTTTGCCATGGCATTGTCAGTTTGTGATCAACTTATGAGTTTGTATATCCCTTTTGTATTTTCAGTTGACCTACCCTGCAGAACCTATTTTTTGCATTAATTTTTAATTTGTTCTTGTCCTTAATCTGCATGAAATATTTGCCACTGCAATTTACAATAAATGAATCATCATCAAAGAATTTTTACTGCATTTTTTTATGCAGACTGCATGGTTCTCTCGCAATACTGGACATCAGGTTTATTGTCAAAGAGCAGGTAATACTCAAAGAGGACGTCTCTTTCCTTGAAATAATCCAGGTTAGGAGGAGTTAGTATTCTACTAAGTAACAAGGATGTTGGGGAAAAGGTTATGAATAAAAATAGCAAAATTATGCAGAATCTTAACTATTTGACTTGTACAAGCTTAGAAATAAAGCAGAGAACAACCTTTTCCCTAAAATATATTCTAACAGTTGATTGTATTTTGTGTTTATTGATTCACAGACTACAAATAAGTTTGGGTGACACTTGTGCTCTATGTTAATTTAGCCAAAATATTCCTAAATCTAGCCTATTTTTGACAAATTTTGAACTTATGTCATCACTTACAAATTATGTGATCAAGGCTTGGCTAATACTCATATTTTCTGAAAGAAATTTTTCTAATGCTTAAACATGTAATGGTATCACACAATGCTTTATTATAGGAGAATTAATTAACAAGGCCAAATAAGCCCCAAAAAAGTAAGACAATAAAAAAGTAAGAATATGATTTTTAAAAAATTTTATATCAATTATTCAATTTACATAAC